>MU690462.1:80618-110985 GCA_026770625.1 Nicotiana glauca
CGTTTGGGCATAGATAGAGGACTGGGTTGACCCGGGGATAAACGAATCGGGTTATGGGGAAGCCTTGGGACCGTCAGATGAACGAGTTTGAACGGTCTAGACCAGCCTACCTGAGACGGCATCGTTTTGTTGATGTGGGAGAAGGGCTAGACCGTTTGATCTAATGAGATCGACGGTCTGGATCTATTGTGACAAAACGACATCGTTTGGATTGGCTGAGAAGCTTAATTACTTTGGACCGGATGGGGCGTTTACTGGGCCAATTTTGCCGGGCTCTGGGTGAATTTTGATTGGGCTGGGGATCTTTTTTGCCCAAATCTAATTTCCTCTCCTATTTCTCCTCTATTTTATTTTGTTTTCTCTTATTTAATTCCTAATTTAAAAACCAAAAATCCTAGATTAAATCATAAAATCAACAATTATCTAAAAATGCTAATTAACTCCTAATAATAATTATCACACAGAATTAAACACCAATTAAAGATCAAATCACACAATTTGATTTTAAATGACAAAAATTACAACAAATACATATTTTTGGTGATTTTCTTTTCCTTTAAAACCAAATTATGGTTTAATTAATTCCTAATTATAAAAAAAATAAAAATCCTAAGTGCACAGGCATATTTTTTTTTGTATTTTAATTAATTAAAACAAGACAAACATTTACAGACAAAGCACAAATAATTATCCAAAAAATGTCAAGCAAATTCTCAAAATTGTACACAGAGGAAATTTATTTTATTTTTGATTTATTTTGGAGTAAGTTTCGTGAAGAAAAAATCACGTGCTCACAGGTGGCAGGACCGGTTTCACAGGGCTCTGCCTGGCAAAAGCCGGAGAAAATTCCCAGCCTCAGCGAGTGCATCAGTCCAATCCTGATTGACCATGGTGATTGATGCGTTCAAAGTAAAGACATTTGAAAAGAAGGAAAGTCAAAGGAAAAGGTCCCAAGGGCAGAATAAAGTGAAAAGGCCAGAGCCCACACGAGCGAGTCATAATGAAATTCTGAGAGCTGAACCTGGTCAAAGCGAACAAGCAGCGGAGTTCCCAATAGAAAGGGGGTCGGGACCAAGAAATTGGGATGATCAAGGCCACAAAACCAATCACCGTTTCAAACTAACAAATTGTTCTTTGTTGAAAACAGGTGCAATCAAAGCAACCGTGCAAGAAACAGGTGCAACCCAAAAAGAAATGAAATGCGCCAGCGCTGAAACAGCCTTGCAGCAGGAAAATGACCAAAAGTAAGTTTCTCCAAATTCTTGCAGGCTTTCTGATGAATAAAATAGGAAATATAAACAAAAAAAGAAGAAAATAAAAAGAAGAAGAAAAAGAAGAAGAAGAAAAGAAATGGAAATGAAAACCCCAAAAGAAAAATAAATCATGGTAGCATAAGAAGCTTTTTCTTTTCAAAACCCGGTCAAAAAACCGAGGATCTCCCAGCCAAAAAAAATCGTGGAGCATTTGTTTCCCAAATCCCAGCCAAAAAATCGAGGATCTCTCTGCCAAAAAAACCGTGGAGCATTTTCTTTCCAAATCCCGGCAAAAAAACCGAGGATCTTCCGGCCAAAAAATCGTGGAGCATTTTCTTTCCAAATCCTGGCCAAAAATCGAGGATCTCCCGGTCAGAAAATCGTGGAGCATTTTCTTTCTAAATCACGGCCAAAAAAACCGAGGATCTCCCGGCCAAAAAATCGTGGAGCATTTTCTTTCCAAATTCCGGCCAAAAAATCGAGGATCTCCCGGCCAAAAAAACTGTGGAGCATTTTCTTCCCAAATCCCGACCACAAAACCGAGGATCTCCCGGCCAAAAAAACTGTAGAGCATTTTCTTTCCAAAAAACCGAGGATCTCCCGGTCAAAAAACCGTGGAAAATTTTCTTTCCAAATTCCGGCCAAAAATCGAGGATCTCCCGGCCAAAAACCGTGGAGCATTTTCTTTCCAAATCCCGACCAAAAAATCGTGGAGCATTTTCTTTCCAAATTCCGGCCAAAAAATCGAGGATCTCCCGGCCAGAAAAACTGTGGAGCATTTTCTTCCCAAATTCCGGCCAAAAAATCGAGGATCTCCCGGCCAAAAAAACCATGGATCATTTTCTTTCCAAATACCGTCCAAAAAATCAAGGATCTCCCTGCCATAAAACCGTGGATCATTTTCTTTCCAAATCTCGGCCAGAAAATCGAGGATCTCCCGGCCAAAAAATCGTGGAGCATTTTTTTTCCAAATCCCGACCAAAAACCGAGGATCTCCCGGCCAAAAAATCGTGGAGCATTTTCTTTCCAAATCCCTGCCAAAAAACCGAGGATCTCCCGGCCAAAAAATCGTGGAGCTTTTTCTTTCCAAATACCGGCCTAAAACTGAGAATCTCCCGACCAAAAAATCGTGGAGCATTTTGTCTCCAAATCCCGGCCAAAAACCGAGGATCTCCTGACCAAAAAACTGTGGAGCATTTTCTTTCCAAATCCCAGCCAAAAAACCGAGGATCTCCCGGCCAAAAAAAAAAATCGTGAAGCTTTTTCTTTCCAAATCTCGGCCAAAAAAAATCGAGGATCTCCCTACACAATCCTGATTTGATCACTTAGATACGTGTCACAACTAACTCACGAAATTTTCCTAGTGAAAACTGGGGTAGAAAATTTTGTTCGTTTGTGAGTTTTGGCATTTTAAGCAGGTCAACCTCAAGACACAAGGTGTGAGATGATCAATGGAATAAATCTCAATGAGGAATCAAGAAAAGAAGGAAAAGAAATGAACTCAAGTATGAAGCAAGCAGAGGCGCAGATGGCTCAAAATCTGATTGATGTCACAAGCTCCGTTGATCCTGTTTTGACTCAATGCTGCATGAAGAAGAAAACACCTACAACTTGCGAGCATCAAGATTAAGATTGAAGTCCACAACAAAATCATCTAAGACTTAATATCAAGTCTCAAGAAACTATAGATAGGAATCTTGTAACTCATAGTTGATAGGCATAACTAGCTTAGTTTTGATTTTCCTTTTGGTGTAATAAGGAGGTTAGCAAGCAGTAGCAGCAGCAACAACAGTGAAATTCACAGCTCCTGGTAGTCCCAGCTACCAAACCTTCCTGAACTACACTGACCTGATTCCTTTTTAGCCAAGGATATATAGGCAACTTCTGAAGCAGGGTCCGGTCAACTCTTCCAAAAATGCTTCACACGGAATATTCAAACGGGCAAAAATCGCTCGTTTCTGCTCACTTATCTTTGCACAAAAACTCTTCATGTTCCCGAGCAAAGAGGGGCAGCTGTGAGCACGTGATTTTTGCCCTAAGTGAATTACTTCCAAAATTCAAACAAACTAATTTTTCTTTCAATATTTTACACTTTTTTGAATTTTGTGTTATTTTCTGTTAATTGTTTGCATTTTATTGGTGCATTTTAATTCATATGAAACATATAATAAAAAAATTAGTTTACGAATTAATTAGTTTAGTTTTGGAAATAAATTAGGTCTTTATTTTAATTTTTGCATTGTTATAAAAGTCAGAAAAATAATAATACAAAATGAAAACAAAAATAAATAAAAGAAATAAAAGAGAAAAGCAAAAGAAAAACAAATTAAAAGTCTGGTCTTAAGACCCAAATTTGGGCCAAACAGCTTAGCCCAACAAAATTACCCCCAGCCCAATCCCAATTCCATCCCAAACCAACCCTAGTCCAGGCCCAATCGCCCACCCGACCTGCCCCCTAAAGAAACCAAACGACGCTGTTTTGGGGCGTCCATCAATCCTGGCCATTGATCTTCTCTAATCCAACGGCCCTAATTGATCGTCACTTTTACATAAAACTGTCCAAAATATTGTCAAACATCTAAAAACATATACCCTCTTCCTCGTACCCCCACCCTCCCTGTAACACTGCCGCCCCACCGTGATGCCGCCCTACCCCCACTGTGCTCCGCCACCGAAAATCACCTCACGGCGGTGGCCGACGTCCTTTTTCGCCCAAATTTACACCACAACCTCTCCTCGTCCCCCTCTTTCCAAAATCCGCCTCTAATTTCCTTTGAATCGTCACCAGCCTCGTCGAATCTTAAATTTAAGATTCCGGCAAAACTATACCATCTCCAAACTTCGCCAAATTAACACCAAATCACCCTCTCCCCTCCCCGATCACGAAACCCTTACCATTATCTCTCAAATCACACCAGGTCTCTTCGAATGTGTAAAACCCTAGCACCGCCACAGTTGCTCCAGTGGCGGCGCCACCTCCAAATCGCTCCAAAGCAATACCCTGTGACCCTTATGCCTCCCTCAGGCTTCATCTGTCAATGATGCCCTTCAAATTTTGATAGAAGATCGAGCTTCAAAAGAGTCGGCTAGAGCCTGTGTTGTCGAGTTTTAGGCCCAAAAATTAGTAAGTGTTCTTAATTTCTTTTTCTTCATTATGTGTCATTTTGTTATACATATTTGAATTCTGTTCTTCTTCAACACTTCTTTCATTTTAGGATTAATTTAGGGTTTTACCTCGTCTCATGTGTAGTTAATCTTCCCCGTCATATGATTCAGTCATTTGTTTAAGATTTGACCCTAGGAGTTCAACTTAATTTCTGTTCTGATTATTGAATCCTTCATCTTTGTTTTAATTCTTTTTGATCTGATCTAGGTTTGAGTTTGCACTGTTATTGAGTATGACGATTTTAAAGCATAGAATGGTTCTGTTAGGTTTGTAGGTTGATATTAATTTGATTGTGGTTTAAACTTGGCTGTAGTGCTTTAATATGAATTAGGAGTTAGTTTAACATGGTTAATTAGTCAATTGTTAGGATTGTATTAGTCTAGTTGGTTGGATATAGCTGATTAGATTCTAGTTTGGTAGTTAATTGACCATGGTCAGTTAGAAGGGTTAAAAACAGTTAGTATGGTTAACCAATTCAGGGGTAAAAGGGGATGAGGCTTAGATAGGCTAGTTCAGTAGTTTCAGGGGTGTTCAAGGGCATTTTGGGCACCTAAAATGGCCCAGTTTGTTAAGGCCAAGTAATTTCAGAATAGAAGCAAGGGTAGTTTAGGTTTTCATAGCTAAAAGAGCACCCTAGGGCCTTCTAGAAGGGGGCCTTAGTGTAAGTTTCTGCATTTCTAATGCAGTAACTTGGGCAACAAGCTACAATTTTAGGATTAATAAGTAATTTCTGGAAAAAAAAGGGGGAAAATGGGTAAACCCTTCTAGAATATTCTGCCCCATTTCTTGCCTATAAAAGGCAGCTCCAATGCCTTCATTTACAAGTTTGGAGCCTCAAAAAAAATTCCCCCCAAAATTCCCTAAGTCCAGAAAATTGAAATTTGAATTTCAGATCGAAAAATCAGATCTGGAATTTGAAATTCCCTTCTTCATCTGAAAATTAAAAAAAAAAATACACAAAAGGTGTAGAAAAACCATAAAAATTACAGAAACCAAAAATACTATTTTATTCAATTTCTTAAGTTAAAATTCAAGTTTTAGTGGTTGATTTGCATTTCTTAGCTCGATCTCTGATAGTTGAAGTTCAGAAGTGTTTCTAGTTAGTTTTCAAGTTGATTTTGGGTTCAATCGGGGCATTTTGGGATCAACTTGGGATTTTGTCATTGTGATTGGTTTCTGGGTACATTTGGAGTTCATTTGGGTGCTAATCAAGCTGTGTTTGGTTGATTTACTGATCCTGTTGACTTCGAACATTTCCTGGGTTATTGAACTTGTTTCTGGGCTGTGTTTGGTCATCTGTTTGTTCACTGCTGTTGCTGACTATTCCTTCTTCTTGTTATCTCACACTCCAGGTATTTTTCCTTGGCCTCGCCTAAACTTATGAAGGATCCATGTAGATTTTGTGATTTGGAGGCTAAATGATGAAGTATTTTGAGTTGGATGTTGAATCACTTAGTGTTGTTTGGCTATGTAAAATTTGTATTGTTTGTAATAATTGAACTGTAATAAGACTGTTGGAATGTTATTTGATTGACATTTTGAGCATATTGATTAAATGAAGTTAGTTTGTGCATTAGTTGATAGATGGAATAGGAATTAGCTGTTTTTATTGTTTCCATCAATACATGCTCATAGAGCTGCTTGGAATGTTAAATTAGAGAGTAATCATAGCCATATTCTAATTTAGTTCATTTTTGTACGAGCATGATTTTGTGTAAGTCATTAGCATTGTCGTTAACTCTAGGATGTGTTTAGATGAGTTCATTGTGTTAGTTTTATAGAAATTAGCTTGTGATAATGGATTCCTGTAGTTAAATGAACTACTGGACTGTCAAACTAGTTTAGAAGAACACTGGTTGTAGGCATTAGCTATGACTGTTGGAATTTCTGATTGTTTTATTTTTAGTTTAATCATTGAAGTGGTCAAACAGGGTGATGGCTCACAACTGGGCCTGAACCTCAATTGGGCTCACACTGGTTGAAAGTGTTTTGCTTAAATTCAGTATATGCCTCCAATATTTTACATTGACATACTAACTATTTAGGACTCTTTCTTTTGTTATTAGCGACATATTAAAATAGAAAATTATAGATTGCTTTAGGTTTGCCTTTGAAAAAAAATAATAAAACAAGATGAGCCTCGCTACACAAAACAAACAAATGGCGGGGCCCTCGATATACAAAATACTTAGACTTCGGGATGGGCCATTTAGCGAATTTCACGGCCTTCCCCAAAGATAATAATGCGTTAGTCACTTTAGGCGCTCTTTTAATAATCTTACTTTCTCAAATATGGGTGCACATTTATGTGACCTAAATCCAAGTCTCAACGAAGTCGAAATGTGTCAAAAATCGCGGGTGCATTTATGTGACGCAGTTCGAGACATGTTTTCACGACGTTGCAATTCTCTTAAAATAATAATAATAAAAACGGTTCAAAGTTTAAAGGCACATAAGCATAAACATGTATTAATATCAGATTTCTCTTAGCCAATTATAATAATTTAAGCGACCGTGCTAGAACCACGGGATCCGGGGGTACCTAACACCTTTCCTCGGGTCAACAGAATTCCTTACACAAAATTTCTGGTTCGCAGACTCCAACAGGGAAGTCGAAATTTTACTCGATTTGGGATTCAAGTTAAACCGGTGACTTGGGACACCAAAAGCCAATCTTATCCCAAGTGGCGACTCTGAAATAAATAAATAATCCTATTTCGAATAATGTCACTTAAATTGAAAAAACTCCCTTATACATTTTTATCCTTCGGGGTAGGTGTGTGAAAAAAGGAGGTGTGACAGCAGCCAGTGAAAAATCTGAATAAGAGGACGGGTTAGCGAAAAGTTGAGCCAAAACCTGTTTGGTATATGGATCAGCTTCAAGTGCTTCCCTTAAAGTGCTTAAATCTAATGAAATGGGCATTGCTAGAGTCAAAAAATCAGCATGTTGAGGGCGGTGAGATAGCACATCAGCTCCTTTATTTTCATTACCCGCCTTATAGACAATAGTGAAATCAAATGGCAAAAGCTTCATCAACAAATGTTGTTGTTTAGCAGTGGTTACCCTTTGATTCAGGAGGTATTTTAGGCTGCAATGATCAATTGTGACAAGAAAATGTTGACTCAAAAGATAGTGTTTCCATTTTTGTAATGCAAGAATCAAAGCCAATAACTCACGATCATAAGTAGATTTGATCCGATTAGAAAAAGAGAAACCCTTACTAAAATAGGCTAGAGGATAACTTTGTTGTAGTAGAATAGCACAAACACCATCAGCTGACGCATCACATTCAACAGTAAATTGTTGAGTGAAACCGGGTAGACAAAGAATAGGTACTGATGTCAAGACTCTTTTAAGATGCTGAAAAGCCTCTCCTGCTTTTGAATTCCATATTAAAGCATCCTTTTTGGTCAAGTCTGTCAAGGGACGAGTAATGATACCATAGTTCTTAACAAAACGTCGGTAATAACTAGTAATTCCCAGAAAACCTCAAAGTTTCTTCACATTCTTTGGCAGAGGCCACTCTACGACTACAGATATTTTTTCCGGATCCACGGCTACTCCCTCTCTGGAGATCATATGACCTAGAAACCCAATCTGAGGTTGGACAAATAGACACTTTTTGGGATTATCAAAATAAGAATTGGTGGAAAGGAGGTGAAGAACTATCTGGAGATAGTTGTGGTGTTGCTGGAGGTTAGGACAATAGATTAAAATATCATCAAAAAAATCAAGATGAGTTTTCTGAGATAAGGTCTAAAAAGGTCATTCATTGTAGATTGGAAAGTGGCGGGAGCATTAGTGAGTCCGAAAGGCATTACAAGAAGTTCATAATTCCCTGAATGAGTTCGGAAAGTCATTTTACCGATATCAATTGGCTGGACACGAATTTGGTGGTATCCTAAACGAAGATCTATCTTTGAGAATATAGAGGCTCCATGTAACTCATCAAGTAACTCATCAATATTGGATATTGGATATTTATCTGGTACAGTTATCTTATTGAGTCCACGATAATTAACACAAAATCTCCAAGAATCATCTTTCTTTTTGACTAACAGAACTGGGCTAGCAAAAGGGCTTGAACTTGGGCGAATAAAACCAGACTCCAGTAAAGCAGCCACTTGGTTCTCAATTTCAGTCTTTAAAGCATGTGGGTAACGATATGGCCTAATGTTTGGTGGTTTAGAATTTGGTAATAGTGAAATAGCATGGGAATGTGCCCTAAATGGTGGAAGAGATTTGGCTCATTGAACACAGATCGGAATTCTTGTAAAAGCATCTGAATCGGGTTACCTGGCATCTCTGAAATTTTATGTAAACTTGAAGTAAAGCTGTTGCTGAGTTAGCTGACCTGACTCCTTGCAACATGTAACATTTCCCTTGCCAGTTGAAAATGGTGAATATGTCCTTCCAAATAGCTTGAATAGTGTTGAGAGAAGCTAACAATTTGATACCAAAGACCAAATCAGCACCCCCGATGGAGAAAGGATAGTAATCTTGCATAATGGTTAAGCCCGGCAACTGAACTATCACATTTTTTGCAAACTTTGCTGCAGCGAATTATGTCGTCATTTCCAATGTGGACATCGAATGTTGCAACAATGTCTATTGGAATTTTAAGTTCCTCCACAACTGATTCAGCTACAAAATTATATGTTAACCCGCTATCCACAAGGATCAAAATCTATCGGTGGTTGATTGAACCTTGAAGTTTCATTGTAGCACTAACTAAATGCCCTAAATTGCATGGAAAATGATTTCAGCGAGATCAACTTCCGGTGTTTCATCAACTTTAGCATTATCCACCTTATCGCCAATTATTTGTTCCTCATCAGCAATCTCCATTAGAGATAAATTCGTAAATTTGCATATGTGGCCCGGCGAGAATTTTTCATTACAACAGTAACACAGTCCTTTAGCCATCTGGATTTTTCGTTCAGCATCCCATACTCGAGCTTGTTGGGGGTTGGGTTGTTGTTTGGTTAGATGGTAAAGGGGTTTCTGGTATAGTGATTTGCAGGGAAAGAAGAAGCGTTGCCTGGGACATTTCTGGCGAAAAAAGATGAGGTTTGTGAGTTGGATCTATTAGTTGGGGTCCAATTAGGTCCTCTGGTGTTGTGATTTGGGCCTGATTTTTACTTAAATTCAAGAGCCAAACTCATAGCTCTATACACTGTTCTAGGTTTGTGAATTCTTACATCAGATTTGAGTTCCTCCTTTAATCTATTTAAAAACACATCTAAGAGACAACGATCTAGACAGTTTGTGACTCTTGACGATCACTTAGCAAATCCTATCGATATTCTTGAACAGATCCTATTTTCCTTATGTTACAAAGATACTTATCAGGATTTTTAAATTCAGCAGGTCCAAAATTTTCCTGCAACGCTTTAACTAGTTCCTCCCAGTAAAGCAAGGTGCGCTCACGATTGATCCAAGAGAACAAGTCAAGAGCATCTCCTTCGAGATAAATAGCCTCAATGTCGACATTGAGATCATCAGAAGTCTGATAATAGTGAAAATATTTTTTTGCCTTCAAAATCCATCCTCTAGGATCTCCTCCTTCAAATTTGGGAAACTCCATTTTTGTGTGAGGCCTCCGGGAAGTGCTCTTGGGTCCCCATGGACTGTCAACATCTTCTTCCTCTTCTAACCAACCGGATTTTCCTTTGTTACTCTTTTAATGACTAGTTTCCGCTTGTTGGGTGTGACCAGTTTGGGATTTTACCGATGCAACTTCGGCTGCCAACATATCTACCATGTTTAATTTTGATGCTATAGCCGTTAATAGTTGCACAATGGAATCTGTGTTAGATGAGTCATCTTGGATGCTAGAAGATTTGGTATTAACCATTTCAGATCTTTCTGCTTTAATGCCAAAATGTTAGATGCTGAAAATTTATGACAGAGAAAATTGAGAAGAGAAGGAAATTACAATTGGCAATAGATTGTGCAAGAATCTTAAACACAATTTACAACCAACAAATCTGTCCATATGGTTTGGACAAAACTCCGAGATACTAATATTTAGACAAACATTTAGTGCCTTAAAACTATTCCTGACTAGATATTTATAGAATACATATTGTTTAAAATAACTAGAAAACTGTAAAGCCTAATCAGATAGTAGGTTGGAATATTTAGTAACTGTTGGAGATAATTAATGAGGCAGTTTTTTCATGCTGGAGAGAAAGTTGGACTTGGTTAAAGCTGCACAAATCTTATTTCCTCTTTCACGTTTTCTTCTGAAACAAGTCTTCCAATGTGGTATTGTATCAGTGGGCTTTTTGATACCGGGGTCGAATTCCCATTCCGGAAGTTAGAGTAGGTTTGTGGTGTTATTTGTGACTTATGTGCAAAATTTAAGGTCAATCGAACGTGATTTGATAGGTTTCAGTGTTGTTTGTAGAATTTGGAAATTTCAAAGTTCATTAGGCTTGAATTGGGGTGTGATTCGTGTTTTTGATGTTGTTTGAGGTTATTTGAGGGCTCGACTAAGTTTGTATCGTGTTTTAAGACGTGTTGGTATGTTTGGTTGAGTTCCTCGGGTTGATTTAGGGTCGTTAATGGACTTGGAATTGAATTTGAGAAATGGTTGAAGTTGGTTTCTGTTGGTGTGATCGCACCTGCGAGGGTCCTAGCCGCAGGTATGATGCCACAAGTGCGGCAGGTAGAGCACAGAAGCGGAGTTAAAGGGAGCCAACAGAGGTCGCAGGTGCGGTGGGTTTTTCGCATCTGCGATGGCGTAGATATGGTAAGGGGTCGCAGAAGCGGAGGCAACTGGGATTAGTGACTTCCACAGAAGCGAAGTTTCCACCCAAAAGCAGGACCGCAAAAGCGTATTTTGGGATCGTAGGTGCGGTATAACTGGGCAGAACATATAAATGCTAGGGTTCGCTATTTTGGTTTCATTTTAACATTTTGAACTCGGAATTGGGCGATTTTGAAGGGATTCTTAAGGTAAGTCGCTTGTGGTTAAATTTCTTCATTAATTATGCTTCTCCATTGATTTTCCCACCTAGTACGTGTGTGTTTTAAGGTGTAATTTGGGGGTTTAAGGCTAGGGAATTGGAGAGTATAATTTGGGGATTTCGGTGACGAATTGATGTTGGGTTTTGATAAGAATTATATGGTTGGACTCGTAGTTGGATGGGCTTTGGTTTTTGTGAGGTTTGTTGGATTTCGAGACGTGGGCCCGAGGACCGGTTTGAACCAATTTCGAATTTTTGAGTTATAGCTTCGTAATTTCATGTAGAAATGATTCCTTAGCCCGTGTTGATTGTATTGTATTTTATTGTTTGTGGCTAGATTCGAGACGTTCGAAGGCCGATTTGCGAGGCAAAGGCATATTGTAGTAGGGATTATGCTCTGATTGAGGTAAGTAACTGTTTTAAATCTCATTCTGAGGGTACGAAACACTGCATTTTATGTTATGTGATTGGTTTGGAGGTGACGCACATGCTAGGTGATGGGCGTGTGAGTGTACACCGTAGGGATTGGGACTTGGTCCGTTCTATGAAAATTGTGAAGTCGAATAACTTGTTGCTAGCTATATATTTTCCATGTGTTATAGAAATTTAACTGTAATTCATGATAGAATTCATGCTTAGGCTATGTGTTGATACTGTTGAAGCCGAGAGGCCGTGTACATGTTGAATTACCTGTTATTTGTTGTTTGCATTGAGTCTTAGATTTTTCCTGTATATCATAACTCAGTCTCTATTATTCTTTTTTGATATATCATATTATTTCTATTTGCGCTGATTCTCATGACTTTCGAGAGCCCGAGAGACTGGAGAGGTTGGTGACTGAGTTAGGGCCTGAGTGTCGAGCTGTGAGTAATATGTATTTATGTGGATCGGGTTGCACGCTGCAACGAGCCTCAGAGCTGTATATATGTGGATCGTGTTGCACGTAGCAATGAGCCTTATGGCTGTATATATGTGGATCGAGTTGCAGTCTACAACGAGCCTTATGGTTGTTTATATAATGATGGGATCGGGCTGCACGCTGCAGAGATATAGCACTTGGGCTGACAGATCCCCTCCGGAGTCTATACACCCCAGTGAGTGCAAGTACCTTTTGAGTATGAGGGTTGAGTGCCGAGAGCCGAGTGTTGAAGTATTCAGAAAAATTGAGTGACTGTTGTTCTCAGAGGATGCTCTTGATGTTATTATTGTTTCATTTAGATGCCATATATCACTATTTGGAAGTTTTCTAAAAGATGTTATATTTTGTTTTACTCGAATTTGATATGGGATAGCTGATTTGGCCTAAATTGTCAAAATTGAAGCATGCCTAATTTTTCCTATGTTGAAGATTACTGAAATTTAAACTATAACGGTGTAGCTCGTCATTTTTTAGTTCTTTATTTAGTATTGTTACTTGGTGAGTTGGTTATACTCACGCTACACCTTGCACTTTGTGTGCAGATCAAGGTGTCTCCGGACATGGTGGGTGTTGATACCTTGTGCAACTGATCTTTGGAGACTTCGAGGTAGCTGCCCGGCGTTCGAAGCCCTTGTTTTCTCCTTCCCTATCTCTTCTTTTCATTGTCTCTAGTTTCGGACTATGTTAGATAGTGTATTCCAGACTTGTGACGCTTAGATGCTCACATACTCTGTGACAACGTGAGTTGGGAATTTTTATTCAGCTTTGTATTTTGGATCTTTCAATTCTGCTTATGAGAAATTTACTATCTAAACTGCTTTAAATCCATTTTTGTCAAATGTGTTTGAATTTTTCGTAAATATCGGCTTCCTAGTACCATGATAGGCGCCATCACGACAAGTTAGGATTTTGGGTCGTGGCAAGTTGGTATTTGGAGACTAGTGGGGTCTCATTCACTACTTTTCCATTCACCGGGGCTGCTTTCCGTTGGTGGGAGGCTTATGAGAGGCGCAGGACGGTCGGTGTAGCACCATTTACTTGGCAGGAGTTCTCCGTTCTCTTCTTGGAGAAGTTTGTGCTGCAGTCTCGCAGAGATGAGTTGCACAAACAATTTGAGCGGTTACGTTAGGATGGCATGTCTATGACGCAGTACAAGATGAGGTTTTCTGAGTTGGCTCTTCATGCATTTTGGTTGGTTCCCGCTAACAGGGAGAGGATTAGGAGGTTCATCAATGGCCTCACATATCACCTGCGATTGCTTATGACTCGAGAGAGGGTATCTGGTGCTATTTTTTACGAGGTAGTCGACATTGATCGGCAGTTAGAGATGGTCCGCAGTTAGGAGCTGAGTGAGAGGGAGGCCAAGAGGCCTAGTGGACCAGGTGGTTTTGGTGGTGTTCCTTCTGGGGGGTCAGTTCCACCACGTAAGGGTCGTTTTTATAGACATGCTCAGATGGCTCGTCCAGTTCACCGTGGCATCATCCAGCCATGGTTCATACAGTTCTCATCAGGGCCAATCATCTCTCAGTGCCCTTGCAGCTCAGAGTTCGTCCAGTGCTCCATCGGTTCAGGGCTCATCTATGTTAGGTCCTTCTACCAGTTATCCCGGTGCTCGGGCCTCCCTTCAGTCCCCATCACCAGCTCCAAGAAGTTGCTATGAGTGTGGAGAGTTTGGTTATATCAAGAGATATTATCCCTTCCTTACGGGAGGTCCGACTCGGCAGAGGAGTCAAACTACGACTTTAGCGCCAGTTACTTCACCAACCGCACAACCAGCTAGGGGTGGGGTCCAGTTAGCCAAAGGTCGCCCTAGTGGGGGAGGCCGATCAGGTAAAGGTTAGGCCCGATTCTACGCTATGCCTGCCAGACCAGATATTGTTGCTTCAGATGCAGTGATCACAGGTAATTGTCTCTATTTTCCACAATGATGCCTCTATATTATTTCACCTTGGTTCCACTTATTTGTATATCTCATCATATTTTTCTCATTATTTGATATGCCTGGTGAGTCCTTAGTTTCATCTATTCGTGTATCTACGCTGGATACTATTATAGTGGATCGTGTATATCGATCGTGTGTAGTGACTATTCGGGGTTTGGAGACTAGAGTTGATCTCTTGTTGCTTAGTATGGTTGATTTCGATGTGATCTTGGGTATGGCCTGGTTGTCTCCACGCCATGCTATTTTGTATTTTCACGCTAAGAATGTGACGTTGGCGATGCCGGGTTTCCACGGATCGAGTGGTGAGGTTCCCTAGACTATGTTTTCAATAGAGTGATTTTATATTTGAAGGCCCAGTGGATGGTTTGGAAAGGTTGTTTATCTTATTTGGCCTTTATGAGGGATGTTGGTGCTGATACTCCCACTATTGATTATGTTCCGGTGATGCGGGAGTTTTCGGACGTGTTTCCTGCAGACCTGCTGGGCATGCCGCCCGATAGGGATATTGATTTCGATATTGACTTGGTGTCAGGCACTCAGCCCATTTCTATTCCATCATATCACATGGCACCAGTTGAATTGAAAGAATTGAAAGAGCAGCTTCAAGAACTCTATGATAAGGGTTGTATTAGGCCTACTGTGTCACCTTGGGGCATGCCGGTATTGTTTGTGAAGAAGAAGGATGGTACTATGAGAATGTGCATTGATTATAGGCAATTGGACAAAATTACAATTAAGAACAAGTATTCTTTGTCGCATATTGATGATCTGTTTGACAAGCTTCAGCAAGCGAGGGTGTTCTCCAAGATTTATTTGAGGTCTGGGTATCACCAGTTGAAGATTCGATACTCAGATATTCTAAAAATAGCCTTCAAGACCCGTTATGGTCATTATGAGTTCTTTGTGATTGTCTTTTGGGCTGACCAACGCCCCAGCAACGTTCATGCATCTGATGAACAGTGTGTTTCAGCCTTATCTCTACTCGTTTGTTATATTGTTCATTAATGATATCCTGGTGTACTATCGTAGCCAAGAGGAGTATGCCCAACATTTGAGGATTGTGTTGCATCTCCAAGTGTGAGTTTTGGCTCAGCTCAGTGGCATTCTTGGGATACGTGGTGTCCAGTGAGGGTATTTAGGTGGATCCGAAGAAGATTGAGGCGGTTCAGAGTTAGCCCAGACCGTTCTCAGCTACGGAGATTTGAAGTTTGCTCGGCTTGGCCGGTTATTATCATCGCTTCATGGAGGGTTTCTCGTCTATTGCATCGCCCTTGACCAATTGACCAAAAATGGTTCTCCTTTCAGGTGGTCAGACGAGTGTGAGGAGAGCTTTCAGAAGCTCAAGACTGCCTTGACCACAACTCTAGTTCTAGTTATACCATCAGCTTCAGGTTCTTACACAACATATTGTGATAGTTCTCGAATCGGTATTGGGTGTGTCTTGATGCAAGAGGGTAGAGTGATTGCTTATGCCTCGCGTTAGTTGAAGCCTCATGAGAAGAACTACCCTATTCATGATTTGGAGTTCGCTGCCATCGTTCATACATTGAAGATTTGGAGGCATTATCTCTACGGTGTGTCTTGTAAGGTGTTTACGGATCACCGAACCCTCCAACAGTTGTTCAAATAGAAGGATTTGAATTTGAGACCACGGAGATGGTTGGAGCTGCTAAAGGACTACGATATCACCATTCTGTATCACCCTAAAAAGGCCAATGTGGTGGCCGATGCCTTGAGTAGAAAGGCAGTGAGTATGGGTAGTCTTGCATTCATTCCCGTTGGTGAGAGACCTCTTGTAGTTGATGTTCAAGTCTTGGCCAACCGGTCGTAAGATTGGATATTTCGGAGCCCAGCCGGGTTCTAGCTTGTGTGGTTTCTCGATCTTCCTTATTTGATCACATCAGAGAGCGCCAATGTGATGATCCTTATTTGCTTGTCCTCAAGGACATGGTTTAGAAAGGTGATGCCAGAGATGTGACTATTGGCGATGATGGGGTATTGAGGATGCATGGTCGGATTTGTATGGCCAATGTGGATAGGCTACGTGAGTTGATTCTTAAGGAGGACCACAGTTCGCGGTATTCCATTC
The DNA here is from genome assembly GCA_026770625.1 of Nicotiana glauca. Taxonomy (NCBI): domain Eukaryota; kingdom Viridiplantae; phylum Streptophyta; class Magnoliopsida; order Solanales; family Solanaceae; genus Nicotiana; species Nicotiana glauca. The sequence continues at coordinate 96,963 of MU690462.1, forward strand.
ATCCGGTGTTGCAAAGATGTATCAGGACTTGAGGCAACACTATTGGTGTAGGAGCATGAAAAAGGATATGGTGGGGTTTGTAGCTCGGTGCCTTAATTGTCAGCAGGTGAAGTATGAGCATCAGAGACCGGGTAGGTTGCTTTAGAGGATATAGATTCCAGGATGGAAGTGGGAGCGGATCACCATGGATTTTGTAGTTGGGCTCCCGTGGACTTCGAGAAAGTTCGATGCTATTTGGGTGATTGTGGATCGGTTGACCAAGTCCGCACACTTTATTCCAATTGGTACTACCTATTCTTCGGTGTGGTTGGCTGAGATTTACATCCAAGAGATTTTCCGCCTTCACGGTGTGGCAGTGTCCATCATTTTAGATCGAGGCACGCAGTTTACATCACAGTTCTGGAGAGCAATATAGCGAGAGTTAGGCACCCAAGTAGAGTTTAGCACAACATTTCACCCTCAGACAGATGGACAATCCGAGCGTACTATTCATATATTGGAGGACATGCTACGTGCTTATGTTATTGATTTTGGGGGTTCATGGGATTAGTTTCTGCTGCTCGCAGAGTTTGCCTACAACAACAATCAGTTGAGCATTCAGATGGCTCCGTGTGAGGCATTGTATGGGAGACGGTGTAGATCTCTGGTGGGTTGGTTTGAGCCGCGTGAGGCTAGGCTATTGGGTACTGACTTGGTTCAGAATGCATTGGACAAGGTTAAATTGATTCAGGAGAGGCTTCGCACGGTGCAGTCTAGACAGAAGAGCTATTCCAATAGGAAAGTCCGTGATATTGCTTACATGGTTGGGGAGAAGGTCCTACTGAAGGTTTCACTCATGAATGGTGTTATGAGATTTGGGAAGAAGGGCAAGTTGAGACCTCAGTTTATTGGGCCGTTTGAGGTGCTTCGGAGGATTGGAGAGGTGGCTTACGAGCTTGCCTTGCCACCTAGTTTGTCAAGTGTGCATCTAGTATTTCATGCTTCTATGCTCCGTTAGTACGTCGGCAATCCGTCTCATGTTTTGGATTTCAACACGGTTTAGTTGGATGGTGATTTGACTTATAATGTGGAGCTGGTGGCCATTTTGGATCGGCAGGTTTGAAAGTTGAGGTCAAAGGATATAGCTTCAGTGAAGGTGCAGTGGAGAGGTCAGCCTGTTTAGAAGGCTACTTGGGAGACCGAGCGGGATATGCAGAGCAGATATCCGCACCTATTTGAGACTCAAATTATATTTCTAGAACCATTCGAGGACGAACGTTTGTTTAAGAGGGGAGGATGTAACGACCCGACCGGTCATTTTGAGAGCTGTAGTCCCATTCCCCCATTTACTAATCTGTTTTGTGTTTTACTATTATTTTATGATTTACCGGGCCGGTTGGTTCGGGTCCGAAAGGATTTGGGAGTGAATTAAGACACTTAGTCTCATAATGGAAAGCTTAAATTGGAAAAGTTAACTGGATGTTGACTTATGTGTAAACAACCCCTAATTTGAATTTTGATGGTTCTGTTAGCTCCATTAGGTAATTTTAGACTTAGGAGCGTATTCAGATTGTGATTTGGAAGTTCGTAGTAGAATTAGGCTTGAAATGGCAAAAGTTGGAATCTTGGAAAGTTTGACCGGGAGTGGACTTTTTGATATCGGGGTCGGATTCCGATTTCGGAAGTTGGAGTAGGTTTGTGGTGTCATTCATGACTTAAATGAACAATTTGAGGTAAATCGGACGTGATTTGATAGGTTTCGACGTTGCTTGTAGAATTTGGAAATTTCAAAGATCATTAGGCTTGAATTACGGTGTGATTCGTGTTTTTGATGTTGTTTGAGGAGATATGAAGGCTCGACTAAGATCCTATCGTGTTTAAAGACTTGTTGGTATGTTTGATTGAGTTCCCAGGGGCCTCAGGTTGATTTCGAGTGGTTAACGGACTTGGAATTGAATTTGAGAAACAACTGAAGTTTGATATCTGCTGGTGTGATCGCACCTGCGAGGGTCCTGGCTACATGTGCGATGCTGCAGGTGCGGCAGGTGGAGCGCAAGTACGGAGTTAAAGCGAGCCAGCAGAGGCCGCAAGTGCGATGTACTTTCCGCACCTGCGATAGCGCAGATGCGGTAAAGGGTCGCAAAAGCAGAGGCAGCTGGGATTAGTGACTTCCGCAGAAGTGGAGTTTCCATCGCAAAAGCGGGACCGCAGAAGCGGATTTTAGGACCGCAGGTGCGGTATAACCGTGATGAACATATAAATGCTAGGATTCACAATTTTGGCTTCATTTTAACATTTTGAACTATGAATTCGGCGATTTTTGAGAGAGATTTCGAAGGGACTCTTGAGGTAAGTCACTTGTGGTTAAATTTCTCTATTAATTATGCTTCTCCATTGATTTTTTCACCTAGTAGGTATGGCTTTAGGTGTAATTTTGGGGTTTAAGGCTAGGAAATTGGTGAGTGTAATTTTGGGGATTTGGGTGACGAATTGGTGTTAGATTTTGATAAAAATTGTATTGTTCGACTCGTGGTTGGATGGGCTTTCGGGTTTTTGTAAGTTTTGTTAGATTTAGAGACGTGGGTCCGGGAGGCCGGTTCGAACCAATTTCGGATTTTGAGTTATAGCTTTATAATTTCTTGTAGAAATGATTCCTTAGCCCTTGTTGATTGTAGTGTATTGTTTGTGGCTAGATTTGAGACGTTCGGATGCCAATTTGCAAGGCAAAGGCACATTGGAGTAGGGATTTTTCTCGGATTGAGGTAAGTAACAGTTCTAAATCTGGTACTGAGGGTATGAAACCCTAGATTTTATGTTATGTGATTGGTTTGGAGGTGATACAAATGCTAGGTGACAGGCGTGCACCGTAGGAATTGGGACTTGGTCCGTTCCATGAAAATTGTAAAGTTGAATAACTTGTTGCTAGCTATGTATTCTCCATGTGTTATAGAAATTTAACTGCAATTTATGTTAGAAATCATGTTTAGGCTACGTGTTGATACTGTTGGAGCCCACAAGTCGTGTACATGTTGAATTACCTGTTATTTGTTGTTTGCACTCAGTCTTAGTTTCTCCTGTGTATCCTATCTATGTCTCTATTATTCTTTGTTGATACCTCATGTTATTGCTGTTTGCGCTGACTTTCATGACTTTTGAGAGCCCGAGAGACTGGAGAGGTTGGTGACTGAGTTAGGGTCTGAGTGCCGAGCTGTGAGCGATATGTATTTATATGGATCAGGTTGTACACTGCAACGAGCCTCAGAGCTGTATATATGTGGATCGAGTTGCACGCCGTAGGGCTGTATATGTGTGGATCGAGTTACACGCTGCAACAAGCCTTATGGTTGTTTATATATTGATGGGATCGGGCTGCACACTGGGAAAATATAGCGTTTGGGCTGAAGGGGGCCCTCCGGGGTCTGTACACCCCCATTGAGCACAAGTACCTTTTGAGTACGAGTGATGAGTGCCGAGTGCTGAGATATTGAGAAAAATTGAGTGATTGTTGTTCTGAGAGGATGCTCTTGATGTCATTATTTTTACTTTTATTTGTCATATATCATTGTTTGGAAGTTTTCTAAAAAATGCTATATTCTGTTTTACTCGTATTTGAAGTGGGATAGATGATTTGGCCTAAATTGTCGAAATTGAAGCATGCCTCATTTTTCATATGTTGAAGATTACTTAAATTTGAACTATAACTGTCTAACTCGTCACTATCTTTTAGTTCTTTATTTGATATTATTAATTGCTGAGTTGGTTGTACTCACGCTACACCATGCTCTTCGTGTGCAGATCTAGATGTTTCCAGATATGGTGGGTGTTGATACCTTGTGCAACTAATCTTTGGAGACTTTGAGGTAGCTGCCTGACGTTCGCAGCCCTTGTTTTGTCCTTCTCTATCTCTTCTTTTCATTGTTTCTAGTTTCGGACTATGCTGGACAGTGTATTCCAGACTTGTGATACTTAGATGCTCATGTACTTTGTGACACCTGATTTGGGAGTTGTTATTCTGCGCGGTATTTTGGATCTTTCTATTCTGCTTATGAGAAGTTTGCTATCTAAACTACTTTAAACCCATTTTTGTAAAAAGATTAAGAATTTTTCTTAAATGTCGGCTTTTCTCGTATCACGATAGGCGCCACACGACATGTTAAGATTTTAGATCGTGACAGATACTCAACGATGAGATATATTGCATTGGTTATTGATATAAAATTAAACTTGTGTTAGTAGTGATTTTTGAACAAAATTTCGTCAATTGAATTTTATGGATGGCTATGTTAGTAAAATTTTACCAATATAAGATTGGAACTGGATTCTAGCATTGCTACTTCTCCACATGATATTCTCATGAGTTATTATCCATATCCTGCTTTTGTTTTGTTTTGATTCATTATTGAAAATTGATATTATATTTAAATTATAAAAGAATCAAGAATTGATATTTTTAACGCCAAAGGAAAAGAAAAAAAATCTTGAACTTTTATTAACGCCACTTTTTCTTTAAGTGACACATTAACACCTTCAAGATATAAATACTCAATGTAAAAAGATGCAAAAGTCCATTTTAAAAAAATAATTCCAAAAAATTGACGGACTTATATATCATTCAAATATTAAACTGCTTCTAAAAGGATGATTGGTATTGGATAATTGTAACAATTAATATTTTATCTAATATTTAGGACATTCAAGTCAACTAAGATTTTTTTCACTTCGAATTTTGGTAAATCAACTATGTACTGCCACAAATGTTATACTTTTAAAAAATAATTCATCTAATAAGACGGTTCCTCCAGAGGAGCACGATTAGATGGCTTTTCTCTCTGAAGGCGCACGTTAAGCAGGATTGCTAACGTACGCTAACAACCATGAACAACCATCAACGACGATCTTCGATGACGAAAAGCTCTACAGACCAAATTGAGGAATCCATTAGTAGATTAGTTACACCTTAATCGAGAATTGAACAACAACTAGGTCATCGACAACTTACCAATTGGATATCGGGGATGGGAAGTGCGCCGACAATCATGCAAACAGCAGCAATGAATGAATCGCTACCACCAGAAATAAGAGCTACCATAATTCCACCAGAAGCCTCTATCCCACCGAAATTAGGAATCACAACAGCAGTGCGTAAATTGACTTACTTTGCAGGGCCAACTAGATCTATGGCGGAGCTAGTCAAAGGAAATCGAATGAGGGACCAAGGGATGAAATTGAAATTCTATCCACCGGTGATAAAAGATGGAGTTAAGCTGGTTCAATTAAATCTAAATGAAGTGGAGCAGCAATGTCAACAATGGAAAAATGCCCTAATTAGATATGTAATTGGGGAAAATCCAGCTTTTAAAGAGATGCTCAAGTTTGTATATGGAGTATGGAGCTCAGTAAATACGCCAAAGGTACTGTTACATGATGATGATTACTTTATCTTTAAATTTGATGCGATGGATGATAAAAACTTGATACTACAAAATGGTCCTTATACGTTCAACAACCGACCTTTGGTTCTGAAGGAGTGGAATCTAGACTTTAGTATTAAAAATGAATCGATGAGAGTGGTTCCTATATGGGTGATGTTCCCAAGACTACCAATACAATTCTGTGCTGAGGAAAACTTAGGAAGATTGGCGAGCTATATTGGTAAACCACTGTGTACAGATAAGCTTACAGCTCATGTTGACAGAATTTCCTATTCTAGAGTTCTCATAGAGATGGATATCACTCAAAATCCACCAGATGTTCTTCCTGTAATTGTGGCAGAAGGGAAAATTTAGGAACAAAATGTGAAGTATGAATAGAAGCCTACATTCTTCCAGGATTGTAATCATTTTGGACATATGACTGAGACATGTCAACAAAAACAATCCCAACAGGAACAGAAAGGAAAGAAATATAACAAGAGGAAGAAGAAGGAGAAATGGGAATGGAAGATGAAGGCAGAAGAAATGGCACCACCAACTGCAACAGATCTTGAAACTAACAAGCCAGATGCAAACTCAGAAGTGGCACCACCAGCAGCAACAGATCCTAAAACCAACAAGCCTAAGGTACCCCCAGATGCAAACTAAGAAGTGGCACCACCAATACAGGTGCAGTCATTCAGCAAAAGGAAGCAGGTTGTAGTCCACCATGGCTCTAAGAAGAAAGATAGAAAATATATTGATGCACAAGAGATAGCTAGAAGAAACCAGTTTGCTCCTTTAAGGATCCTTGAGAGGGAAACAATTGACCAAGATAGAATGGAGGAACAATTGGTAGACAAAGGAACCAAGACAAGCAAACCACCCCCACCATGATTTTTAGTTCTTGGAATATAAGGGGGCCGAACAAGCCTCACAAGCAAAAAGAGTTTAAGCTGTTTTTGCTTACTAATAAGATAGATATGGTAGGTATCTTTGATATCAAAGTAAGACAGTCAAAAGTTGAAGTGATTTAGAAGAAGTTTGGCACAGGGTGGAAATTTGTAGATAATTCCTCAGAAACACCTAAAGGGAGAATTTGGACTGGGTGGAAGACAATGAATGTACCAGTTTGAGTAATTCAAAATTCTAGTCAACTCATCCATTGTCATATTCAGGATAGAACTACAAACTTCTACTATTATGGGACTTTTTATATGGTTTGTATACTGTCGCTGATAGGAAGCCTATGTGGGATCAACTTAGGGACATACATACCAAGGCAAATAGGCCATGGATCATACTTGGTGATTTCAATAGTATACTATCTGCTGGGGACAGAATTAATGGAGAACTAGTACATCAACAAGAACTGACAGATTTCCAGTGTTGTATTGATGATATTGGAGTAGGGCGAATAACCAAAAGAGGATGTCAATTATCTTGGAGCAATAAGAGGGATGCAGAGGACAGAATCTATAATCACATTGACTGGGCATTTGGCAACCTTGATTGGTTCCATATTTGGGCAAGAATTGAAGTTGTTTATATGCTCCCGGGAGTATCAGATCATTCTCCTATAGTGTTAAATATAGAGGTGAATAGACCAAAAGTCAGAAGACCTTTTAGACTCCTAATAGTACTTCTACAGCACGAAGAATATAGAGAAGCAGTCAATGCAGTTTGGAGAAAACAAATTCAGGGGATTGCTATGTTTAGAATATGCAAAAGATTGAAGATGCTAGAAATCCAAACAAAGACCATTCACAAAGAGTACTCTTCCATCGATAAAAAGCTAGATATCTTAAGGAAAAAGTTGGAGACAATCCAAAGGGCTTTAAATGATGACTACTTCAATCCAGTACTTATTAAGGAGGAGAAGCAGACTATTAAGTTGATAGAAAACTGGAATGCAGTTCAGGAAAGGGTACTTAGACAAAAATAAAGAGCTACTTGGATTGCATAAGGTGACTCAAATTCCAAGTACTTTCATGCCTATCTGAAAGCTAGACAAGCAAGGAATAGAGTGTCATGTATTTACAATGAACAAAATAATAGAATAACTGAGCCAGAACAGATTCAGTAAGAATTCATCAATTTTTTCAAGATGTTACTGGGGGAAGCAGCTTATACACTTCTTGGAATATATATAAACATTTCTAGGGATGGTCCTACATTGAATCTAGTACAACAACAGTCAATGCTGAATCCAGTGATACAAGAAGAAGTTAAGCAGGCAGTAATGGAGTTACTAGATGACAAAGCTCTAGGATTGGATGGATATCCGGCTGAGTTTTATAAGACCTTCTGGGCAAGCATAGGGAAAGAAATGACAGAAGCTATTTAGCAGTTCTTTGAAACTGGCAGGTTACTCAGAGAGGTAAATTGCACCACTATCACTTTGATTCTAAGGTGGATCATCCAACTTATATGAAAGAATTCAGGAAATTGCATGTTGCTCAACTCTATACAAGAGTATTGCTAGGATCATAACATAGAGGTTAAAAGCAGTTATGGACTACCTTGTAGGACCAACTCAAACTGCATTCATAGAGGGGAGAAATATTTTAGACAATGTCATTCTGGCTTATGAGTTGGTGAAGGGGTATACAAGAAAAACAGTGTCTCCAAGATGCATCATTAAAGTTGATATTAGGAAAGCTTATGACTCAGTTGAATGGAGTTTCCTAAAACAACTACTGATTGAACTAGGGATTCCTCACAAGATGGTGACTGTGAATCTGATAATGGAGTGTGTAACCACAGTAAGTTACTCTCTATTGATCAATGGTGGTAGTACAACTATATTCCTAGCAAAGAAAGGCCTAATACAGCGGGACCCTATGTCACCATATCTATTTGTGCTTGTGATGGAGTACCTAAACAGAGCATTGAAGTAGCTACAAACTAACCCAAACTTTAGATATCACCCTAAGTGCTCTAAACAACACATCACTCATATATGTTTTGCTGATGACATGCTTCTGTGTTGTAGAGCAGATAAGATTTCAATGCAGCTTCTAATGAAATACTTTGAGCACTTCTCTTCTGTTTCTTAAAGCTAATATGGAGAAAAACTCCTTGTATATTGATGGTGTCACTCATGAGTTTAGAAAACACATCCTAGATGAACTACATTTCTCTCTTGGAAGCTTTCCTTTCAAATACCTAGGAGTTCCTTTGTCTGCCAAAAAATTGACTATCAATCAATGTATGCCCTAAGTGGAAAAAATGGTGGCTAGGGTGAGATGTTGGTCCTCAAAGTTCCTATCATATACAGGCAGGCTTCAACTGATAAAGAGTGTACTGTTTGAGATTCAAACCTACTGGGCCCAAATTTTTTTGCTTCCAAAAAAAGTGTTGAAGTTGGTCACAAAATAATCTGCAGGAACTTCCTCTGGCATGGATCGAAGGAGAATGTCAACAGAACACCAATTGTTTGGGAAACAGTTTGTCAACCAAGATCAATTGGTGGCCTAAATATTCTCAACTTCACTTTATGGAATAAAGCAGCAATACAGAAATTATTATGGGCAATATCGTAGAAAAAAGACACTCTTTGGGTCCAGTGGATACAACACAATACATAAAGGAGAAAGACCTAAAGGACATGAAAACATCAGGGCAAGCAAGCTGGATGGTTAGAAAGATCTTTGAAGCTAGACAGTGGGTTGCTCCTAATATGGACAAGCTACAGCAGTATGTAATTCAGAGAAAATTCAGCATTAAGAAAGCTTACATGGACAGTCTTCCTCAATATCCCAAAGTTACCTGGAAAAGCTTGACTCTAAGTAAGGGTTTGATTCCAAAACATCAATTCACCCTGTGGATGGCCCTTCAGCAAAAACTGGCTACAGTGGATAGAATTCGAAAATGGGAGGTTCAAGTGCAAAGTGAATGTGATCTTTGCTCAACAAGTTCAGAAGAGACATTCAACCACCTATTCATTGAAATCCAATATTCCAAGAGCATTTAGCAGAAGCTACTACTATGGACAGGAAAGTGGCGACAAGTGAAGTCATAGAATGAAGAAGTTACTGAACTAGCAAGCATGACAAGGAGTAAGCAGCCCAGATATGCTATCTATGCTTTTCTATTTGCAGCTATAGTTTATCACATCTGGATGGAAAGGAACAGTGGAAGATTCAAACAAATACAAAAGCCTCTTATAGAAATACGAAAAATAAAGCCTTGCAATTACACATTGTAGGACAAATACATTCCAATTGGCAGAATGAATTAAATAGATTGATAGGATATCCAAGCTAGAAGCTACTAGTTTTATGGTTCTATAACTGATACCCTTCCTACTACTACTACTACTACTATTGCTACTACTACTGCTACTACTACTACTGCTACTACTACTACTGCTACTGCTACTGCTACTACTACTGCTACTGCTACTACTGCTACTACTACTGCTACTACTGCTGCTGCTACTATTGTTACTGCTACTACTGCTACTGCTACGACTACTAGTGCTACTGCTACTACTGCTACTGCTACTACTGCCACTGCTACTACTGCTACTACTGTTACTACTGCTACTGCTACTACTGCTACTCCTACTACTGCTACTACTACTACTACTGCTACTACTACTACTACTGCTACTGCTGCTACTGCTGCTACTACTGCTACTGCTACTAGTGCTAGTGCTACTGCTACTGCTGCTGCTGCTGCTGCTGCTACTGCTACTGCTGCTACTGCTACTGCTACTGCTCCTGCTGCTACTGCTATTGCTGCTACTACTGCTACTGCTGCTACTACTGCTACTGCTACTACTGCTACTGCTGCTACTGCTACTGCTACTGCTACTACTGCTAGTGCTACTACTGCTAGTGCTAGTGCTACTGCTACTGCTAGTGCTACTGCTACTGCTACTGCTACTGCTACTGCTGCTACTGCTACTGCTGCTACTGCTACTGCTACTGCTACTACTACTGCTACTACTACTACTGCTACTGCTACTATTTACTACTGCTACTACTACTGCTGTTGCTGCTACTGCTACTGTTATAAAGAATTGGGGCTTTTTGCAAATTGGAAATTTAGACACCACTTATATATCCGGACTCAGGAGTGAATGGGTAAATGGATTTTTGTCCAAACCTCGGGTTTTGACCAAACGGGCCCGATCGTTTTATGACTATTTGGGGGAAAGTTTGGGAAATCTAAATTTATGCATTCATTTAGCAATAACTGATGTTATTGAGTCAATTGTGGCTAGCTACGAGTGGTTTGGAGGTGGATACTAGAAGAAAAGCGGTAATTGAGCATTGAGTGGTCCGTGGAGCGAGGTAAGTGTCGTGTATAACTTTGACTTGTGGGATTAGGAACCATTGGCTTATTTGCTATACGAAATCCATGTGAGTGGTGTATAGGTCAGGTGACGAGTACCTATGCGCTTCCAGTTTACCTGTTTTTGCCTATTTCTTTCCCGTTCTTGTCATATTGTCTCTTTTCCTGTCATAACTGCTACATGACTTACTTGTATTTCTATGCTTAATTGCTACTTGTTAGACATTGTTTCTCTTTGCTGAAAGTATTAGTTGTTTCGTAGTTTTGTTGCCTCCTATTATTTGCTTAAGTTGGTTATCGGTACTTTCAAGGCATATTTTGGATTCGTGTCGTTGAGTAGTATTACTTGTGTAAAGTCTTATAGTGTATAAGATCCATAATTGTTTTGGTTTGAAGTTGAGCCTTGTGAAGGGTTATGTGATTTGAATTGTGAAATTTCTGTACTTACTGAGTAACTCATACTGATATGGTAGGATCGGGTTGCGCTCCTCAACATATGGAATACGGGTGATATATTGAGGAGGAACAAGAGTGAAATGATATGTACGGTGGGATCGGGTTGCATGCTGCAACAGGTGTAATAAGGGTGGATTGTGGCGAAATAAGGGTGAACTGTGATTGTGCTTATCGTGATATGGTGGGATCGAGTTGCACGCCGTAAAAACCTATATGCTTATACTTTTCATTGACTGTGTTAGCTAAATGGTAGTCTTAAATTGCACTTAAGTATTGGTAATAGCTAAACACTAATGATATGCTTCGACAACTGTATTCACTTCTTGCAAGTTACTAGTCAACTTTATCCTGTCTTCTATCTGCTTTATTATACACTGTATGCAAGTTATATTATTATTTCCCCATCGTAGCCTCGTCACTCCTTCGTCTAGGTTAGGTGATCATGCCCAACTCTAGTCCTAAAAAGGATAAGCGGTCGCTGCAAATATAATCCGGTCTAAAAGTACGGAGTCGAATACCACAGAGAACTAAGGCTTAGCTGTATCTGTTTAATATCACCAAGAAGACAAGATTGAAAATAAATAAACAGTTGAAAACTAACTATACTTGAATTGTAAACAATTTGAATAAAGTTCTGGTAATGGTTTCCCCCGTTGTTGATTTCCTTGGTTGTATATTTCTTATAGCTTCGACTTAGTTGTCTCTATCAATCATGAACTCTCCAGCTACCATAAATCTCTCTCAAGCAATTATGATAATTTACTAGACGCACTCTCTCAAGCTACGCTAGCTAGATTCACATTACAGTTCACTTGGATTGCACCCGAGGTATCGTTATCTCTAATCCAACCTCTAAACCCTCGGTTATGACTCTCGTCTATACTTCGGGAGTGATGTTGTTCAAACAACTACCTAAATATGCACTCTCTCTCAAGCAGATACATAATAAATAGGAATGGCTAATTGAGGATCCTTTCAATTAACCAAAATCAAAACGTATTTGAACAAATAGAGATTAACAAACAACTCAAAACTATATTAATATAACAACCAATTCATCCTCAACAGGTTTCACCAAAATCTTAGATAACAAATTAGCTATTCGTAATAGTATATAAAACTACAATATCAAAAGTCATAACCAACAATAAAAAATAAGAAGAGGAAGGAAAAACTTATTAAAGAATTCCCCGCCTTGCTCTCAATGTGTTCTTGCCTCCTTAGGTCTAATTTGTGTCCAAAATATATCCCCCTCTTTGTTCTTGGCCGGCCTCCTTTATTTAATATAGGGTTTAGGGCTTAAAATCCCATTTTTTGCACTTTGGTCCCTGAAATTTTCACTTCCTGCCACGGTCCCACCGCGGTTACGTCGGGGCCGCAGCCAAATAGGTCCTCTGAATCTTTGGTAATATTCGGCCGCGGTGTTCTACCGCGGTCCTACTGTAATCGTGGTTTTTTACCTTGTTCCGTTTCGAATTTGGAAAAATGTAAAACATGACAATTGTAGCCCGTTGAGTAGCTTTCAACCATATATTGTGGAGCCCAAATGGATTTCTGAGCAAAACGTTATGTCTATTTTACCAGGCAGTGCGCAATATGCCTACTCGAGTCTTTGTTCGTACTTAATTATCAAATTTGACCCCCCGAACCTGATCCCAGCTTAATTCCTTGAACTTTTACTCAAACTTTAAAGCTCCAAATCACTTAAATTCATTCTATAACATCTATATAGCTCGGAATCATACCCACAAGGCATAAAATACACAATTAGTGCAAAACACTAGCGATTAAAGCTCAAACTCAACTAAAGTGCAGTAAATTAGAGCGTAATAATCGACTAAAATACGTAATTATAGCCTATCATCAACACCCTACACTTAAACCATTGCTCGACCTCGATCAATCAAACTATACTTTTTATAGACACGACCTTTTTAAATAATTCTCCTAACGCAGCACACCAAGAGTATTTAAAATAGACTCAACACAAAAGCGTAACATCTTCACGTCAAGATTTGACTCACAAGTACCACGCATTATTCACAACTCACCTACTTACTCTAACATAGAGGTCACTGACATTACCTTTATTTCATGAATCAAGTGCCCTCACACAATAAAAGAGAGTAGTTCCACACAATAAAATTTACGAACACTTAGGAAATCAAGATAGAAAGAATTCACTCACTCTCAGAAATAACATTCATATGTCAAAAAAGATGAACCATAAACTTGCCCGTAGTGTACTACTCCACTAATCGAGCTCATTCAATCTTGGATCAATTAGGACTTTATTTGGTTGTAATGTAAGCTATGGGACGGGTAGGATACATTCAGATATAAGAGTGACTACACCTCCCTAAGCACTTTAATACATACATTTTAATATTAAAACCCCATACTTATGTCAAACCAAAATTCCACCTTCACATCAATGTAAATTACCCCATTCTTCTTTAAGCACACTTACGTCAAGAGCCACCACCTATCAAGGAATTTTTTTCCACAAAAATCCAACTATATTTTTTTTAATTCAAGTGGCTCTTCCTTTTTTTTTAAAATAGTACACCTTTCTCCTTATTCAATTATTTACACTCAAAAGCCAAACCAACCACCCCACACTTTAACTTTTAGAAAGTTCATAACAATTCAAGTGCTCATGAGAGGTGAAAAGGTTCAAATAGATGGTTAATTCAAACAAATGGGTAAGACTTGTAATGTGGTTGCCAAGGAAACAGAATTACATGCTCAAAGGGGTTAACTACGATACATAACAATTAGGTGGGTAAAATATACATATCTAGCTCAACAAGAAAACGCCTATATCACTTCCAAGACTGAACAACACTACTATTTCGCTTTGCAAACACACA
>MU690462.1:111140-129346 GCA_026770625.1 Nicotiana glauca
TAGGCATCAAATGCAATGCACTGAATAATGCAAAACCTTACACACACATGGCACATAACTCACTCAGGATTGGATTCATAGACACTCTAGTCAAAGCAGTTAAGCAAAGTTAAGATAATACAATTTAAGATACATCTACAAGAGTCAAAAACTGAGCATAAGCGTCACAACCAAAGTGCTCACTATTCTCACGGTATAACAAAGTTAAGAGATATTGCTTCAATTCAAAACACAATACAGTGGCTGCGAGCACGTGATTATTTCTCTAAGTGAACTACTCCCAAAAATTCAAACAAAAATTTTCTTCATTATTCTGCAATTTTGTGAATTTTGTGTTATTTTCTATTATTTGTTTGCATTTATGTGTGCATTTTAATTCATACGAAAATATAAAAAAATATACATTTGGAATGTGCATTTAGGGTTTAATTATACATTTTAGGATTAATCAGTAGTTAAATTGCGTTTAAAACAAAATATAAAGAAAATAACAAAAATAGTCCATTTTACATTTTTAATTGGTAATTGATGAATTTGTCATGTGTTTACTTTTAAATAAGACTTAATCAATTTTTAGGAATTAATTAGTTTAATTTTGAAAATATACTAGGTTTTTATTTTAATTTTACATTCAATAAAATCAGAAAAATATAAAATACAAATGAAATAAAAAAAAGGAAGAAGAAGAAGAAATAATTGTAATAATGAAGAATGGCCTTAATAAATTGGGCCAAATCTGATTAACCTAAAACAAAATGCCCCAGCCTAGGCCCCAAACTAACCCCTACCCGGTCCAAGTCCCCCATTCCCCAAAACGATGTCGTTTGGAGCCAATCAATCCAAACCGTCCATACCCCCAATCTAATGGCCCAGATTTGATCTTTCATTTTTAATAAAAGTGTCATAATCCCTCACAAAAATCAACGACATAACTTACCCTTCTCGAACCCCTGTCCCTCTCTGCCTCTACCGCCGCCCACCGCCCTAACGCCGGCGGCGGCGGCGATGCTCCAATCACACCTAAAATTTCACCATGTCATCTCCTTCACCCCCTCCATCCCATATCCATCATTATTTTCCTCCGGATCCCAACCAAACACCCCAAATCCTCCAAACCCTAGGCGCCGCCGCCATCGTGCACGGCGGCGCCACCACAAATCAGTCCCAAATTTACACCCCTGACTCTCCTCGCTCTTCTCTTCCAAAATCCATGATTATTTTCCTCCAAATCATCTCGTACGACGTCGAATTGCAAAGATAAGGAGAGGTGGAACCCTAGAAGCACAACTTCTCAAGTTTTCCTCAGTTTCTTCAGGATTAAAATTGATTTGAAGCTCGAAATAATGTGTTCCTTTGTCCTTGGCAAAGAACAAACATTCACAACATTCCGAGACTTCGAATCGAAGTCTTGTGTGGTTCAGCTTCTACATTGTAAGTGTTTCTGCTCCATGTTTGTTTAATTTTTCTGTTTGTTAAAATTAGTATGTGCATTGATTTGACTTTTTTTTATGTTTGTTAGATTAGGTATTAGTTTAACTTTTGATTAGGCTAGGCATTTAATTGGTAGTTAGTCGGATCTGCTATTAGCTTTTACTTTGAGTCTTGATAATAGTTAGTACATTGGAATATTGGTTGTGATTTGAGTATCTTGAAATTAGGGTTAATCATGTTTATATTTCATTGTTTGAATATTTGTCCTGAGTCTTAGTTAATAGTTTTCCTGTTTAGTAACTGTTTAAGTTCATTTGGTGTGATTTTGATTGATAATTGTGCGTTAAAGTGTTGATCTCTAAATAATTGCTAGGCTTAGTTAACTGTAGTTAAATTTCAACTAAGGTAAAAGGGTTAGTTTAGCCTATGTAAATATCAGACAATAGAAGGGTAATTCAGGGAAATTCACTCAGGGAATCTAGTACTAACTGAAAGAGAACTTCCTAGAAGCTTCTAGATAGGGGTTCTAGGGTAAATTCAGCAATTAAGTATATTAACTTGAGCAACAAGTTAGGAAATCAGGGACCAAAGTGTTAAAAAATAAAATCTGGAAGTTGCAGCTGATTTTTTCTATAAAAAGGCAGTCCTCTTCGCTTCATGAACAAGTTTTGAACCCCAAAATTCCCCCCAAAAACCCTCTCCGCAATTCTAAGCCTAGGATTTGAATTTCCAATCCCAGGAAGTTCAAAACCTTCTCCTAGATCTAAGATCCTGCCCCAAAAATCCAAAAACAAACAGAAAAATACTATAAAAACCAAAAAATACTGTTATATTGCATTTCTGGATTGATTTTGAGTGTTATTTGTTGGTTTTCATCTCTTATCTCAATTTCTGGTTGCTGAAAGTTTTAGAAGTTCTTCCTGGGTTTAACTTTGGTCAATTTGGGATTTATCCGAGTCTATTTGGTTGATATTGGTGCTGTGTTTTCACAACTCAAATCTGGATTAATTTTGATATTGGTTGCTGGATTGTGAGCTAGATATGAACTATTGTGTTGTCATTTGCTACTGTTTATTCTTACTCTTCTCCTAGTGTGACTTAATTCCAGGTACATGTCGTGTAATCTCCAAGCTTGACCATGAAATGAAGTGCACTGTTTTCGTTTTGCTGGAGTCACATTTGTATTGCAACTAGTCTCAGGATCCTATTTGAATCTGGATTTGTATATTAAACTGGATTTTGTGGACTGTACTGTTTTACCATGGACTACTGAATTCATGAATTGCCTTATCTGTTCTATGTTATTTCATCAGTCTAAATCTCGTGTAGTTCAATCCTTTGAAATTAATAGATAACTTTGAGTTTGTAGGTATGAGTGCTATTGAAAGGCTTGGATTCAGTTAATGAATTCATAACTTGATAGACTTAAACCAATTCGGCAGTTGTGTTTTTTTGTTTATTTCAAATGGTTAAGTCCATAACAGTTTTAGTCAAAGTGCATGCCAAATGAAATGAATCGATTAGGTTAACTGCTAATTAGCTTCCTGTTTCATATTGAGCGCATGCTAGCCTCTATAATTTGTGCTGTGAATTCTATATTGGGCTTGATTTCAATCGAGGCCCATTTATACCTCCATATTGCATCCAAGGCTGGATTGCACCTAGACAATAAACTGGACTCTGATTTGCTAATGCTGGGCCCAATGGCATGGCCCAGCTACTCAATGGAAAATCAAGCTCACCTGTCACAGAGTGGGTTGGATATTAAGAAGGCCCAAATTGCAGTGCCATTTCATGTTAACACAAGCTGGGCTAAATGCGAAGCCCAAGTATGCATGAGAATAAATTCTCTTAGGTTAATTAGGTCTAATTTGTAATATTAGGTTCTCAAGTTAAGTAGCGGGTTCAAGTTAAGAGGTCTATTCCTTTTCTTTGAATCCGGACTTGAACTTCGGGGCCCGAATGTTATAACATTAATTAGCTAGGATTTTTCTTTTATTCTTAAAGACAAATCAAAAATAGAAAATCATAGGTCACTTCAGGACTTGCCTTTTAAATAAAATGAGACGAGCCTCGCTGAACAAAACATATAAATTGCGGGGCCTTCAATAAATGGTTGAAATAAAAATACTTAGAATTTGGGGCGTGCCGTTTAGCGAATTTCATGGCCTCCCGTAAAGTTAATAACACGCTAGACACTTTAGGAGCACTTTTATTAATTTTACCTTCTTAAATACGGGCGACCCAAATCCAAATCCCAAAACCTTGAATAAGAATGTGTTGAGGATCCGGGTGCATTTCATGTGACGTGATCCAAAAATACGTTCTTAAACGACGTTCACTTTCTTAATAATTGACTAAAAGCGATGATTAATTCCAAAATTGCGCTATAGGTTAAACACGTATTAAAATCAGATTCTAGCCAAATATAGCAGTTGAGCGACCGTTCTAGAACCACGGAACGCGGGAGTGACTAACCCCTTCTCCCGGGTTAACAGAATTCCTTACCCGAATTTCTGGTTCGCGGCTGTAATAGAGAGTCAAACCTTTTCTCGATTCAGGATTCAAACCGTTGACTTGGGACACCATAAATCTCCCAAGTGGCGACTCTGAATCTCTTAACAAATGAATCCCGTTTCGATTGTCCTTTAATTGGAAAAACTCCTTTTATACCCTTCACGGGGTGTAGTAGTGAAAAAGGAGGTGTGATAGCTCTGGCGACTCTACTGGGGACAAGAACCCAAAATTTTGGTTCAGGGTTCAAGAATTCGAGCTCAGTTAAATTGTTATATTTGGCTTTATTTGATTTTGCTACATGTTCCATGCTATATGTGCTAAATGTTTTACCACTTTGATATTTGTTTAATTGTATATAAACTGTCGCGAATACCTTCCTCTTTTTGAGTCTTCTACATCATGGAGAAGGGTGCACTTCGTGTAGCTTCTCTTCTGTTTAGAGTCTTTCCCAATTTAGAACGAGGTTTGGATAAGTTGCTAAGCCGGCGAAGCTTCTGTATCCCCGGTACGCTGCCTCCCCCTCGGCCCGAGTTATCCGCTCGGGTAAGCCAGGCCTAGATCAATAAACCTAGGGTTTAAACCTAGAAGAACAATAAACTCATGCTGGATCCCTAGTAGTACGCTTGTTTGCATCATGTGCATTTGACTTAGGGGACTCAACACAGGGGTTGGGTCCGTCTAGGACAGGTGACCTGAATTGAAAAGACTATCCTGATGCATCTTACGTGCTACTTCCGCATTTATTTGCTCGGTTTTGCATGTGGACTGGCTTGTATATGATGAGTGAAAAATTGTGAAAAATAGCAGTGTTAGGGCTAAGTGAGAGTAATCATTTGTTTGAAAAAACCAATGCCCAAATAGTACCAAAATGCTGCCGAATTTTTGAAAAATGAAAAAAAAAAAAAAAGAAAAATTGAAAGAGAGAAAGAAAATTGTTGTTCAAAATAGCTTTGATTTTGGCAAATCTGCCCAAACTACGTTGGTTTGATTCTCACTGGATGTGAGATACATAAGCAACCATCATCGGGTCCAACCATCCCTTTTCAAATATAGCCAAATAATGTCAAAATTTTAAATTTTTGTCAAAATAAGTTGGGTGACGCCATTCTTGTTGAAAATAAGCCGAATGTCCCCAAAAGGGCACCGGAAGGCCGTTTTTGCAAGAACAGCCACCCTGAGTCATTTTAAATGGTTTGCGGGTACAGCCTTAAAATCTCCCTTTCGGAAATGCTGAAAGGTCGTATCTGCAAAACTGAGTCAAAAACAATTTGCAAAAAATAGCCACTTTGTTTTTGTTTAAGTCAAAATAAGTCAAAATAAGTCATGACATTGCCAGTTTTCTTTAAATAGCCTACAGTTGACATTGAAACCTTCTCAGTCTTGCGCAGGCCCATGGCGATGCCGAGTGATGTCCCGCGGACCCCAGGATTTGAAGCTTTGATGTACTCCTAGATTAGTCAAGTCTGTATTTTGTTTTTTGAAACAAACAAAAGAAAAACAAATAGTTTAGTAGTTTTTGTAATCGCAGTTGTTATTAATGAAAGTTTAAAAATTCCCAAAAAAAAGTTTCTTTTTTTTCTTGCATTTAATTTTGCACTTGTTTGCAAGAACTACGCTTGGTCTGATTCATGCGGGGTCATGATACGTAGGCAATCTCCATAGGATTTGACCATAACCAAAAGAAAAAAAAAGAGGAAAAACCACAAAAAGGCAATAGAAGAAAAACAAGAAAGAAAGAAAAGAAAAATCAAGAAAGGAAGAAAATAGGAACAAGAGAAGACAAAGGCAAGAGTGAAAAAAGATAAAAACAAGAAGAAATAAGAAGAAAAAGAGAAAAAGAGAAAGTTTGCAACTGGAAATAAGGAAAAGGCCGGGATGACATATGCGACCGATCAAAAGCTGTTACCTATATGTTAAATGCCCTAACGCTAACATGATGGTTTCATTTTGTCATGTCATTCCAGAAAGGTGGTTGGTTTGTGGTTTTAAAGTGGTAACTCCTCTTTACAACACAAGGACAAAAGGCAGTTGGCATCCTGACAACCCATTCCTACAACACCAGGACAAAAACCAAATTGAACATGACAGGCCAAGAATCAGATACCAGTATTGTGGACTCGTCAAAAGAGGTAGAACTGGTGGATGTCAAAGCAATGAGGGAAAAGATGTATAAGTTGAGGCATCAGATGGCCGAAATACATCAGGCCTGGGCTAAGGGTCAACCGACACCAGTTTATCCCGCCAGTCCAGCATGTATCCCACCTTTGGCTCAGTCTCAGGAGCTCCCTACTGTGAATTCATCTTCATCTGTCCCTTTCTACCAATAGAGTTATGGCACCACCTCCTATCCTCCCCAAGCTCCACCACCTAAACAAAACCCTCCTCCACCAGTCACCCCTATCTTTGTGGCGCCTCCACCTGCCACATTGCAAAGATCTTCCAGTGAGCCATTGTTTCAAACTCACGATAGCCAGTACTATCCTCCTGAGCCTACCTTTAAAGCTCCCGAGCCATATTCCTACACCCCTCACTTTGAGATCCAGGTGGAAATTGACAAGCCGCTTAAGGATCCGGAATAGGAAGAGATGTTTCGAAAAGTAAAAAGCCTGGAGCAATCCTTCTAGAACATGCAAGGATTGGGTGGTCAAGTCAGTATGGCCTACAAGGATTTGTTCTTGTTTCCCGATGTCCAGCTACCAGCAAGTTTCAAGTTACCAAAGTTTGATTTGTATGATGGACATGGTGATCCTGTAGCCCATCTGAGGGGATTTTGCAGTAAAATGAGAGGCGCTGGGGGAAGGGATAAGTTATTGATAGCATACTTCAGCCAAAGTCTAAGTGGCGCGGCCTTGGAATGGTACACACGGCAAGATCATGCTCTATGGTACACTTGGTATGATTTGGCCCAAGCGTTTGCATTCCATTTCCAGTACAATCTCGAAATCATCCCGGACTGTCTGTCACTGAATAAAATTGAGAAGAAGCCCGGGGAAAGCTTCAGAGAGTACGATTTCTGGTGGAGAGAAGAGGCGGCAAGAGTCGATCCTCCCATGAAAGAGAGCGAGATGGTTGATTACTTCTTACAAGCTTTGGAGCCTACCTACTATGGTCACCTGGTGTCAGCAGTGGGAAAATCTTTTAACGAGGTAGTGAAAATGGGAAGTATGGTTGAATAGGGGCTCAGATCCGATAAAATCCTGAGCTATTCGGCAATCAAGGTGACTACCCAGGCTATCCAGAGCGGCACTGGAGGGGTATTGGGAAAGAAAAAGAAAGAAGATGTGGCGGTAGTTGACTCGAGAACTTGGTCCAGGGGCCCACCACCATATTACCATCAACCTCGACCCCGTCCCCAAACCTACCCCCACACTCCATAACATTATTACCTACCCCGTGATCTTCACTTCTCTATCCACCATGCCCACACATACCCCCAACATCCTACCCATGCACAATGGCGCGCACCCATCCCACAAAATACTTACCCAACTCAAAACACCTACCCACCTCCAAGAGCCTACAAGAATCCCCCTGGAGCGGGTTTGTGGGCCAACTAAAATTTCAAGTAAGAAAGGGCGCAAAAGCAGGAAACTTTCACCCCCATAGGAGAGTCATATGTAGGATTGTTTGAGAAACTAAAGAATTATAACCTGATTGCACCGATTCCTCCGAATCATGTGGACAAGTGTGCAAGAAGCTTTGACCCTTCTAAAAGGTGTGAATGCCATTCCAATGCCCTGGGGCACGACATAGAGAAATGTTAGAATCTGAAGAATGTAATTCAGAAGCTTATTGATGCAGGCGACATTGTCGCGCAAAGTCCAGATGTAGTAAACACTGGCCAAAGTCCATCTCCTGTGCATAATGAGACGCATATGGTGGGTATGATTGATCGTGAGAATGAGCCGGCAGAAGAAACCCAAAAGCAGTTTGCTAAGAGCAACGTGATGAAGGCTTATGAAAGTTCCAGCAATCTTGATGTGCAATCCAGTGGCTAAGATGTCGTGCTTGGTAATTGGAAAGACGCTCCATTTTTTGGTCAGTCAGAGTGGAGTTTTTGTGGTTTATTTTGTTGTCATTTCTGTTGTCCGGGTTATTTCAGGGTTGTAATCCGGATATTGTCTTGTGACTCAAACCCTTCTATCTTTTCATTTTGCCTGGTTTGTTTAGTCGTAATAGCTTGTTTGGTGCTTTCTAGGTTTGTTCTAAGGGTTGTAACCCATTTTATTGTGCTTGTATTGTTGTTTAAACTCTTTCACCTTCAGTTTAATGCAATTCTCCGTTTCTCTCCATTTCTAGTCATTTTGTTCAGTTCTCTTCTCCTTTTACAGTTCTTTTCATGCTGGTTCTAGTGAAATGACATGCACACATAATTGTCAGCCCGATTTAAAGTCAGTTAGTAATGAAGCAATGAAACAATGTCGAAAAGGATAAGGGCACTTTAGGGAAATAAGAACAGATTCAAACACGTTGAAGCCCGAACCATGCGAAATTGGGGCAGATAGAACATAAAGAAATACTATTGAAATGCATCATGCCGCATCGATTTAAAACCAAAGGCAAGTTTGACCCAAGTCTACAAGGGTCGTTCGTGGTACCGAGGTTGTTATCCAATGGTGTTGGGTAATTGAAAAATGTAGAGGGTAAATATGTGAATATGGTTACTAATTCTGATGCAATCAAAAGATGTTACGTGTGTTTTCCTTAGCTTATTTAATTGTGTAGTTTGTACTTGACATGTTTTGGAGATTGGAATGACGAAGGCATTTTGTTCTGCTATCCAAATACTTTATCCATTGTTACCCCTTTTGAGCCTCATTTATTTTCTTTCATACCCCTCTTTCAGAATCAATAGCAAAATTCAGAAGCCCGAGTGGGGAGAGTAAGTGGAGAAACAAAAGAAAAAGAAAAGAAAATAAAAAAGAAGAGAAAAGAAAAGAAAAGAAAAGAAAAAAGAATAGAAAAGAAAAGAAAAGAAAAAAAAAGAAGAGAAAAAAAAAAGAAAAGAAAAAGAAAAGAAAGAAAAGAGAAAGAAAAGAAAAGAAATGAAAAAGAAAGAAAAGAAAATTGGAAGAAAGGGAAGATCGCAACAACGAAGTAATTTTATGACCTGAACTACGTTTGACTTGATCCCGAAAGGGTACATAAACAGCCTCTCTCTGAGGTTCAATCACACCAAAATAGAAGTCCAAAGTCCCCCAAGAAAGAAACTAGGGCAAAAGTTGTAGTTGTTGTGAGAAATCTGATTCCGAAAGTTTTAATCTGAAACACATATTGAATTGTTTTGAGCCTTTGATACCCTTTCTTTCTAACCCTATCCAAAAGCCCACGTTACGGTCCAAAGGAAGACCTTCTGATCAGTCTTCAAGAGATGCCAAGTCAAGCGAGTAGAGATGAATCATATCAGGGGCAACACTCCGATCCAATCAAGGGAAATGAAGAATGAGAGAGTCTTATTTGTGAAAACCCTCATGGGTACCAAAAGGCGATGAAAGTTGAGAGAAATCAAAAATAAGAGAGACTTATTGGTGAAAACCTTCACGGCCACCATGAGGCGACTGTGAGTTGAGAGAAAAACCAAAATGAGAGAGGCTTGATGATGAAAAACCTTCGGCCACTACAAGTCGAATAAGGACTGTGAATCAGATTGGGTAAGCAGAGCATTAAAGCCCAGTTTCACGACGAAAAGGTACGGTCGAACATCAGATTTGCTAAACAGAATGGGCTGCAGGTGCATGTCAAGGTCATTCATCCGATAGGTTTCTAATTTGTAGTTTTCTTGTTAGGATTCATCTCTTTTATTGTCTTCCTACTATATTCCTTGGTCCTGTTTACGTCCTCTTGAGTCTGTCTGATCATAACAAGTGAGAAATGACTTCAAAATCTACCACCAAGTTTTCCAATTGCACAAAATAGGATCTAGTTAAAACATCAAAACGTCATAAGTCAGGAAAAAATAACAAGCACACTGAGTTGGTAACAGTCAACATGCTTTGGGGATCCTTGTGAAATACAAAGGCTTGGTATATGTCAATTCATGAACAACGCAACAGATGGAGGTTTAGGGTGAACGGATCAAAGGTGTTCTCTGCGATAAGAGTGACAAATAAAGTGGTTAACCAGTGACAAGCAAGGTATTCCAAGCAGAAATCAAAGTTATTATGGTAAGTGAAGGAGCAGTAGACCTCAAGGCCAAGGCCAGTGGTTTAAGTCAAGAAAGAACAACATACAAACGGATTGGGGTCAATGGACGTGCTTTGGGATTCATGTGAAACACAAAGGTTCAGTAGAAGTCAGTTCATGAGAAATGCAATAGATAGAGAGAATTGGTTCTATGATAAGGGTGGCAAAGAAATTTGTTAATCAATAAGAAAGCAACGTCTTTCAAGGTGAAATCAAAGTTATCATGGCAAGTGAAGGAGCAATCGTCGCAAAGTTAAGGACACAAACCAACCACCATGTTTAAACTCACAAGTTCTCTTTGTCTGAAATAAGGACAGAAGCTATGTTCATATCAGAGCTAGGAAGCTTGAAATTTTCAGGTGTAATGCCCCAATGCTGCTTAAAAAAAGGCTATTGAGAAGATCACACATCACCACTAGGAGACGCACTTCCTAGTCTGGTTCATTGAAGTTTCATCTCTAGGAGACGCACTTCCTAGTCTAGGTCTTTTTTAGGTTATACTGTTTAGGAGACGCACTTCCTAAATTGAGTTTCACCCCTAGGAGACGCACTTCCTAGTTTTGGGTCATTTAAGTCTATTCCTAGGAGACGCATTTCCTAGCTTGAATCATTGAAATTTCACCCCTAGGAGATGCGCTTCCTAGTTTGAGTAATTGATGTTACACCCATAGAAGACGCACTTCCGAAACAGAGGTTTTACCCTTAGGAGACGCACTTCCTAGTTTAGGTTTTCAAGTCATATTTTGTTGCAGGAGACGCATTAAACAAAGGTTTTACCCATAGGAGACGCACTTCCTAGTTTGGGTTTTCAAGTCATATTTTGTTGTAGGAGACGCACTTCCTAAACAGAGGTTTTAACCCTAGGAGACGCACTTCCTAGTTTGGGTTTTCAAGTCATATTTTGTTGTAGGAGACGCACTTCCTAAACAGAAGTTTAACCCCTAGGAGACGCACTTCCTAGTCTAAGTTTTTCAAGTCATATTTTGTGGTAGGAGACGCACTTCCTAGTTTTAGTAATTAAGATTTTACCCATAGGAGACGCATTTCCTAGTCGAAGTTTTTCAAGTCATATTTTGTGGTAGGAGATGCACTTCCTAGTTTTAGTAATTGAGATTTTACCCATAGGAGACGCACTTCCTAAATTAAGAGTTCATTCGTAGGAGACGCACTTCCTAATTTGAATCATTGAAGTTTCACCTCTAGGAGACGCACTTCCTAGTCTAGGTTTTTTTTAGGTTATACTATTTAGGAGACGCACTTCCTCAATTGAGACTTCACCCCTAGGAGACGTACTTCCTAGTTTGGGTTTTCAAGTCATATTTTGTTGTAGGAGATGCACTTCCTAAACAGAGGTTTTACCCCTAGGAGACACACTTCCTAGCCTATGTTTTTCAAGTCATATTTTGTGGTAGGAGACGCACTTCCTAGTTTTAGTAATTGAGACTTTACCCATAGGAGACGCACTTCCTAAATTAAGAGTTTATTCGTAGGATACGCACTTCCTAGTTTGAATCATTGAAGTTTCACCTCTAGGAGACGCACTTCCTAGTCTAGGTTTTTTTTAGGTTATACTGTTTAGGAGACGCACTTCCTAAATTGAGACTTCACCCCTAGGAGGCGCACTTCCTAATTTGGGTTTTCAAGTCATATTTTGTTGTAGGAGACGCACTTCCTAAACAGAGGTTTTACCCTTAGGAGACGCACTTCCTATTCTAAGTTTTTCAAGTCATATTTTGTGGTAGGAGACGCACTTCCTAGTTTTAGTAATTGATATTTTACCCATAGGAGACGCACTTCCTAAATTTAGAATTCATTCATAGGAGAAGCACTTCCTAGTCTGGTTCATTCAAGTTTTATTCATAGGAGACCCACTTCCTAAATTGAGAGTTCATTCATAGGAGACGCACTTCCTAGTTTGTGTCATTGAAGTTTCACCCCTAGGAGACGCACTTCCTAGTCTGAGTCATTTAAAGTTCGACCCTAGGAGACGCACTTCCTAGTCTGGTTCATTGAAGTTTCACCTCTAGGAGATGCACTCCTTGTCTAGGTTTTTCAATTTATACTGTTTAAGAGACGCACTTCCTAGTTTGAGTCATGAAAGTTCCACCCCTAGAAGACGCACTTCCTAGTCTGGCTTTTTCAGGTTATATTTTATTTTAGGAGACGCACTTCCTAAATTGAGATTTCACCCCTAGGAGACGCATTTCCTAGCTTGAGTCATTGAAGTTTTACCCATAGAAGACGCACTTCCTAAACTGAGAGTCCATTCATAGGAGACGCACTCCCTAAACTGAAAGTTCATTCATAGGAGACGCACTCCCTAGTTTTAGTCACTGAAGTTTTCACCCCTAGGAGACACACTTCCTAGTATTGGTCATTTAAATTCACCACTAGGAGACGCACTTCCAATTTGGTTCATTCAGGTTTTCTTTTAGCAGACGCATTTGCTAGTCAAAGTTTCTTGGTTTTACTCGTAGGAGATGCACATCCTAGTCCAGTCTTTAGTTTACTCTTATCATTGCATCAATAGTATAAGCGGTTTAAAATTTTGCTAACTACTCACAAATTTTCCTAGTGCAAACTGGGGTAGAAAATTTTCTTTGTTTGTCTATTTTGTTGCAATCAGGAGCCCACCTGGAGAACAAGGGAATACTTTTTAAGTTTCAGCAGTCAAGCGCCCACCTGGAGAACAAGGGAAGTACAATTCAAATTTTAGCTTTCAAGTTTTTGATATTGGATAACATGATGTGCCCAGCCACCAAACTGGGGCATGAAAATTTTCTTTGTTTGTCTGTTTTGTTGAAGTCTGGAGCCAACTTGGAGAACAAGGGAATACTTTTCAAGCATCAGCAATTAGGAGCCCACCTGGAGAATAAAGGCACATATTTCAAATTGCAGCAGTCAAGCATCACTCGGAGGAATGGCAAAACATCTCCGATCATAATGCAAGGCGAAAACAAGGATTCCATCTGAAGAATACAAGTACAATGCAACACAAGAACAAGTTTGAAGACATAGATAAGGCTCTTATAATTCACAGATCATAGCTTAGGCTAGCTTCTTTTATTTTGACATGGTGTAATAAGGAGGTCAGCGAGCAGTAGCAGCAGTAATAGCAGTGAAATCACAGCTCCTGGTAGTCCCAGCTACCAAACCTTCTCGAACTACACTGACCTGATTCCTTTTTAGTCAAGGATATGTAGGCAACCTTTGAAGCAGGGTTCGGTCAGACGGTTTTCAGAAATGCTTCACACGGAGTATTCGAACGGGCAAAAATTGCCCGTATCCGCTCACTTATCTTTGCCCGAGAAATATTCGTGTTCCCGAGCAAAGAGGGCAGCTGTGAACACGTAATTTTTGCCCTAAGTGAACTACTCCCAAAAATTCAAACAAAATAATTTTCTTCATTATTCTGCAATTTTGTGAATTTTGTGTTATTTTCTGTTAATTGTTTGCATTTATTTGTGCATTTTAATTCATACGAAAATAAAAAAAATACATTTGGCATGTGCATTTAGGGTTTAATTTTATATTTTAGGATTAATTAGTAGTTAAACTGCATTTAAAACAAAATATTAAGAAAATAACAAAAATAGTCCATTTTGCATTATTAATTGGTAATTGATGAATTTGTCATGTGTTTACTTTTAAATAGGACTTAATAAATTTTTAGGAATTAATTAGTTTAATTTTGGAAATATACTAGGTTTTTATTTTAATTTTACATTCAATAAAATCAAAAAATATAAAATACAAATGAAATAAAAAAAGGAAGAAGAAGAAATAATTGGAATAATGAAGAATGGCCTTAATAAATTGGGCCAAATCTGATTAACCCAAAACAAAATGCTCCAGCCCAGGCCCCAAACTAACCCCTACCCGATCCAAGTCCCTCATTCTCCAAAACGACGTCGTTTGGAGCCAATCAATCCAAACTGTCCATACCCCCAATCTAATGGCCCAGATTTGATCTTTCGTTTTTAATAAAAGTGTCATAATCCCTCACAAAAATCAACGACATAACTTACCCTCCTCATACCCCTGTCCCTCTCCGCCTCTACTGCCGCCCTCCGCCCTAACACCGCCGGCCAAAAATCACCGGCGATGCTCCAATCACATCCAAAATTTCACCATGTCATCTCCTTCACCCCTCCATCCCATATCCATCATTATTTTCCTCCGAATCCTAACCAAATACCCCAAACCCTCCAAACCCTAGGCGCCGCCACCACCGTACACGGCGGCGCCCCCATAAATCAATCCCAAATTTAATCCCCTGACTCTCCTCGTTCTTCTCTTCCAAAATCCATGATTACTTTCCTCCGAATCATCTTGCACGGCGTCAAATTGCAAAGATAAGGAGAGACGGAACCCTAGAAGCACAACTGTCCAAGTTTTCCTTAGTTTCTTCAAGATTAAAATTGATTCAAAGCTCGAAATAATGTGTTCCTTTGTCCTTGGAAAAGAACAAACATTCACAACATTCCAAGACTTCGAATCGGAGTCTTGTGTGGTTCAGCTTCTACATTGTAAGTGTTTCTGCTCCATGTTTGTTTAATTTTTCTGTTTGTTAAAATTAGTGTGTGCATTGATTTGATTTTTTTTTAATGTTTGTTAGTTTAGGTATTAGTTTAACTTATGATTAGGTTAGGCATTTAATTGGTAGTTAGTCAGATCTGCTATTAGCTTTTACTTTGAGTCTTGCTAATAGTTAGTACGTTGGAATATTGGTTGTGATTTGAGTGTCTTGAAATTAGGGTTAATCATGTTTATATTTCATTGTTTTAATATTTGTTATGAGTTTTAGTTAACAGTTTTCCTGTTTAGTAACTGTTTAAGTTCATATGGTGTGATTTTGATTGATAATTATGCGTTAAACGGTTAAAGTGTTGATCTCTAAATAATTGCTAGGCTTAGTTAACTGTAGTTAAATTTCAACTAAGGTAAAAGGGTTAGTTTAGCCTATGAAAATTTCAGACTAATAGAAGGGTAATTCAGGGAAATTCACTCAGGGAATCTAGTTATAACTGAAAGAGAACTTCCTAGAAGCTTCTAGATAGGGGTTCTAGGGTAAATTCAGGAATTAAGTATATTAACTTGAGCAACAAGTTAGGAAATCGGGGAATAAAGTGTTAAAAAATGAAATCTGGAAGTTGCAGCTGATTTTTTCTATAAAATGGCAGTCCTCTTTGCTTCATGAACAAGTTTTGAACCTCAAAATTCCCCCCAAAAACCCTCTCTGCAATTCTGAGCCTAGGATTTGAATTTCCAATCCCAGGAATTTCAAAACCTTCTCCTAGATCTAAGATCCTGCCCTAAAAATCCAAAAACAAACAACAAAATACTATAAAAACCAAAAAAATACTGTTATATTGCATTTCTGGGTTGATTTCGAGTGTTATTTGTTGGTTTTCATCTCTTATCTCAATTTCTAGTTGCTGAAAGTTTCAGAAGTTCTTCCTGGGTTTAACTTTGGTCAATTTGGGATTTATCCGAGTCTATTTGGTTGACATTGGTGCTGTGTTTTCACATCTCAATTCTGGATTAATTTTGATATTGGTTGCTGGATTGTGAGCTAGATCTGAACTGCTGTGTTGTCATTTGCTACTGCTGATTCTTACTTTTCTCTTACTGTGACTTAATTCCAGGTACATGTCATGTAATCTCCAAGCTTGACCATGAAATGAAGTGCACTGTTTTCGTTTTGCTGGAGTCACATTTGTATTGCAACTAGTCTCAGGATCCTATTTGAATCTGGATTTGTATATTAAACTGGATTTTGTGGAATGTACTCCTTTACCATGGACTACTGAATTCATGAATTGCCTTATCTGTTCTATGTTATTTCATCAGTCTAAATCTCGTGTAGTTCAATCCTTTGAAATTAATAGATAACTTTGAGTTTGTAGGTATGAGTGCTATTGAAAGGCTTGGATTTAGTTAATGAATTCATAACTTGATAGACTTAAACCAATTCGGCAGTTGTGTTTTTTTGTTTATTTCAAATGGTTAAGTCCATAACAGTTTTAGTCAAAGTGCATGCCAAATGAAATGAATCGATTAGGTTAACTGCTAATTAGCTTCCTGTTTCATATTGAGCGCATTTTAGCCTCTATAATTAGTGCTGTGAATTCTATATTGTGCTTGATTTCAATCGAGGCCCATATATACCTCCATATTGCATCCAAGGCTGGATTGTATCTAGCCAATAAACTGGACTCTGATTTGCTAATGCTAGGCCCAATGTCGTGGCCCACCTACTCAATGGAAAATCAAGCTCACCTGTCATAGAGTAGGCTGGATATTAAGAAGGCCCAAATCGCAGTGCCATTTCATGTTAACACAAGCTGGGCTAAATGCGAAGCCTAAGTATGCAGGGGAATAAATTCTCTTAGGTTAATTAGGTCTAATTTGTAACATTAGGTTCTTGAGTTAAATAGTGGGTTCAAGTTAAGAGGTTTATTCCTTTTTGTTTGAATCCGGACTAGAACTTGTGGGCCCGAATGTTATAACATTGATTAGCTAGAACTTTTGTTTTATTCTTAAAGACAAATCAAAAATAGAAAATCATAGGTCACTTCAGGACTTGCCTTTTAAATAAAATGAGACAAGCCTCGCCGAACAAAACATATAAATTGCGAGGCCCTCAATAAATGGTTGAAATAAAAATACTTAGAATATGGGGCGTGCCGTTTAGCGAATTTCATGGCCTCCCACAAAGTTAATAACACGCTAGCCACTTTAGGCGCGCTTTTAATAATTTTACCTTCTTAAATACGGGTGTGCATTTCATGCGACCCAAATCCAAATT
The DNA here is from genome assembly GCA_026770625.1 of Nicotiana glauca. NCBI lineage: Eukaryota > Viridiplantae > Streptophyta > Magnoliopsida > Solanales > Solanaceae > Nicotiana > Nicotiana glauca. The sequence goes on from MU690462.1 coordinate 128,083, forward strand.
CCAAAACATTGAATAAGAATGTGTCGAGGATCCAGGTGCATTTTATGTGATGTGATCCAAAAAAACATTCTTAAACGACGTTCACTTTCTTAATAATTGACTAAAAGCGGTGAATAGTTCCAAAATTGCACTACAGGTTAAACACGTATTAAAATCAGATTCTAGCCAAATATAGCAGTTGAGCGACTGTGCTAGAACCACGGAACGCGGGAGTGCCTAACCCCTTCTCCCGGGTTAACAGAATTTCTTACTTGGATTTCTGGTTCGTGGCTGTAATATAGAGTCAAACCTTTTCCTCGATTCGGGATTCAAACCGGTGACTTAGGACACCATAAATCTCCCAAGTGGCGACTCTGAATCTCTTAACAAACGAATCCCGCTTTGATTGTCCTTAATTGGAAAAACTCCTTTTATACCCTTCACGGGGTGTAGTAGCGAAAAAGGAGGTGTGATAATGGCTCTTATTCCTAAAAAAAACTAACTACACCTGATTCAAATAAAACCCTTGGAAAAGAATTGTGGCCCAAAGAAAAACCAAGGGGGAGTTACTATACTACCTAAAACATTATAAAAAATCTTTTTGGTATTTTATTTAGACTTACTTCCCTCAAGAAAACTGTCTAGAAGATCCGTCATCAGGAAAACTCCAATCTTTAAAAAAACAAACATAGCTAAAGTAGCATGAAAAGTCACCCAGACAATCTCCTCACCCCACACTTAAAATTGTGCATTGTCCCCAATGCACATCCATACACAAAAGAGGGTAAAAGAAACTCCCTGGTAGGCCAAAGGCCGAAGCACTAGCAGTTCATGGGGTACTCAGACTTCTCTCAGCTTGGTCCTTCGTGCGGGTACCTCACACTTAGTTCCAACCATTTCATCTGTTGGTGCATCCTTCCAATACCTTTGCTTTCCATGCTCCTAGAAAATAAAAAATTAACACTACAAAAATAATATAATTAAAAAAAATAAAAAAATAAAAAAATAAATAAACGAAAGCAATAAAGCTGGATTGCCTCCCAAAAAAAGCTTGATTTAACGTCGCGGCTCGACGCGAATCACTTTTTGCCTCCACCTCGAGATAATGAATGGAACCCCCAATTTGGCTTCAAGTATTCGGTTATGCTCTAGGGATGGTGGAACAAATATAATTGGCCCAAGCAACCATTGTACTATTTTACACTTCTTGGATTTTAGATGAGGTATGTAGTCCTGTCTTTCTGGCAAGAAAAATTCCAGAATATATGCACCTTGTTCCTCATTC
>MU690462.1:130224-164352 GCA_026770625.1 Nicotiana glauca
AAAATTCCAGAATGTAGGCACCTTGTTCCTCATTCCTTGACTTCTCAATCGGCTCGGATGACTCTATTTCCATACCGTCATCCACGCACAATGTAGAAAAATGTTTGGAGTGGGGACCAATGTGCTCAAATGCATGAACTTCGGGACTTTCAACATCCTCAACATCAATGATACTAGAGTCAACAAAATTTGTATCCTCAATGTCCTTGGCTGACTCTAGTCTTACTTCTTCAACATTGACATCTTCAAATTCGAGTTGGCTAGGTTTGTTGATGTTATACTCTGACCTCCCCAATTAACACCTCAAATTCATGCTCTTCTTGGCTACTATCCTCAATATTGGCTTGTTGAGCATTAAAAGCTCCAACCACCTGACTCAATTGAGCCTCCAACTTGCGAATAGTTGCCTTTTGCCTTTCTATGTGCAATTGTTTCTCATTGTTTTATTCTAGAAGGCACTTTAGCATATCCTTGATCTCCTTCAGGTCCGCATTCCCAGGTTCTTTGTTCCTATTAACTTCATAAGAAAATGTAGGACCATTATAGTAAGGGGTTGGGGGAAAATAAGAAATATAAGCACAACCATGAAGGTGACCATTTTGACAACCACACACATCACACACATTCCATAAATAAGATTGAGTTGGTTCACATGACTCGCTCTTAGGAACGTTTTGAAAATTTTGCCACGAGTGGTTTTCTTCACAATATGTATGGAGATCAATAGTAGAATTATCTACACCTAAATTCCAATAATTGCAAGATGCCATGTTTCTCAAATCAATAGATATAAAAAAATAAAAAAAATAAAATAAAATAAAAGCTCAAACTTGAACCCTAGCAATATATACAGCTACAACTACACCGTTAGTTCCTCGGCAACGGCGCCAAAATTTGATCACGCCCAACTCTAGTCCTAAAAAGGATAAGCGGTCGCTGCAAATATAATCCGGTCTAAAAGTTCGGAGTCGAATCCCACAGAGAACTAAGGCTTAGCTGTATCTATTTAATATCACCAAGAAGACAAGATTGAAAACAAATAAGCAGCTGAAAACTAACTATGCTTGAATTGTAAACAATTTGAATAAAGGTCTAAGGTAATAGTTTCCCCCGTTGTTGATTTCCTTGGTTGTATATTTCTTATAGCTTCGACTTAGTTGTCTCTATCAATCATGAACTCTCCAGCTACCATAAATCTCTCTCAAGCAATTGTGATAATTTACTAGACGCATTCTCTCAAGCTACGCTAGCTAGATTCACATTACAGTTCACTTAGATTACACCCGAGGTATCGTTATCTCTAATCCAACCTCTAAACCCTGTGTTATGACTCTCATCTATACTCCGGGAGTGATGTTGTTCAAACAACTACCTAAATATGCACTCTCTCTCAAGCAGATACATAATAAATAGGAACGGCTAATTGAGGATCCTTTCAATTAACCAAAATCAAAACGTAATTGAACAAATAGAGATTAACAAACAACTCAAAACTATATTAATATAACAACCAATTCATCCTCAAAGGGTTTCACCAAAACCTTAGATAACAAATTAGTTATTCATAATAGTATGTAAAACTACAATATCAAAAGTCATAACCAACAATGAAAAATAAGAAGAAGAAGGAAAAACTTGTTGAAGAATTCCCCACCTTGCTCTCAATGTGTTCTTGCCTCCTTAGGTCTAATTTGTGTCCAAAATATGTCCCCCTCTTTTTTCTTGGCCAGCCTCTTTTGTTTAATATAGGGTTTAGGGCTTAAAATCCCATTTTTTCACTTTGGTCCCTGAAATTTTTGCTTCCTTCCGCGGTCCCACCGCGGTTACACCGGGACCGCGGCCAAATAGGTCCTCTGAATCTTTGGTAATGTTCTGCCGCAGTGTTCTACCGCAGTCCTACTGTAATCGCGGGTTTTCACCCTGTTCCGTTTGGAATGTGGAAAGACATAAAACATGAAAGTTGTAGCCCTTCGAGTTAGCTTTCCAACCATATATTGTGGATCCCAAATGGATTTCTGAGAAAAACGTTATTTCTATTTTACTAGATAGTGTGCAATATGCCTCCTCGAGTCTTCGTTCGTACTTAATTATCAAATTTGACCCCCGACCTGATCCCAGCTTAATTCCTTGAAATTTTACTCAAACGTTGAAGCTCAAAATCACTTAAATTCATTCTATAACATCTATATAGCTCGGAATCACACATACAAGTCATAAAACACACAATTAGTGAAAAATACTAGCGATTAAAGCTCAAACTCAACTAAAGTGCAGTAAATTAGAGCATAATAATCGAATAAAATACGTAATTATAGCGTATCATCATTAGGCTTGGCACTTACCGATACATGGGGTTGGTTGTACTGATACTGCACTCTGCACTTCCTGTGTAGATTTTGGAGCAGGTTCTGGTAGATCGAGAGGTTGGCTGTAGGATTCACTTGCTTGAAGACCCAATGTAGTCCTATTGATGTACGCAGGCCCTAGCGTCCCCTTATATACTCCATACTTTACTATTTTCCTTATTTCGTAAACAGTTGTATTCTCTTTCGGACAAATACTTGTAGTAAAAATCTTAGAATGTTCGTGAATTGTGACTCCAGATTCTGGCTAGTAATAGTATATAATAAGAGTTGTTATTTATTTACTTCCGCATTCATTTCAATTTTTTTAGCTTGCTTATTGTTAATCACTGAAACGTGAAGGAATTGGCTAATAAATCTCTAACGTTGGCTTGCCTACGAAGTGTGATGTTAGGCGCCATCACGGCCCCGATGGTGGGATTCTGGGTCGTGACAAGTGGGTATTAGAGCACTAGGTTGCCTAGGTCTCATGATTCATGAACATGCTTAGTAGAGTCTGGAGGATCTGTATGAAGACGTATGTACTTATCTCCTAGAGGCTACAGAGTTTAGGAACAATTTCACTTCTATTCTTCTCTGTCGAGTGATTTTGTTCTCTCAGTGCTAATCGAACTTTTCTACTCTTGTTCTTTCATAGATGGCGAGAACACGTACCATGTCTTCTGCTGAGCACCAGCCGGAGCCTCCAGTAGCAACTCCTACAAGGGGCAGAGGTTGAGGCCGAGGCAGGAGCAGGGCTTAGCCTAGAGCTCGAGCAGCAGCACTAGCAGCGGAGCCTCAGGTAGAGTTTGATGAGGTGGCTCCAGCCCAGACCGTTCCAGCAGGACCAACTCAGGTCCCAGAGGGGTTCATCGCCACCCCGGTACTTCATGATTCTTTGGTCCGTCTATTGGGCTTCATGGAGAGTGTGGCACATGCCGACCCATTTCCTGTAGCACCAGCCGTCTCTCAGGCTGTGGGAGGAGCATAGACTCCCGTTACTCACACTCTGGAGCAAATGGCTCCCCAGTTTCAGAATCTAGCAACTCAGCTCGTAGGGGTAGTTCGGCCGGTTGTTAGGGCACGAACCAGTGATGGATAGGCTATTTCCTCTGAGGCCTTGTGGAGATTGGATAGGTTTATGAATCCTTTCCCGGTACACATCAGCGATGCATCTTCAAAGGATTCCAGGACTTTCTGGACAGTTGTCATGAGGTTTTGCGGAATATGGGGATAGTGGAGACCATTGGGGTTGACTTTGCTACATTTTATTTGTCGGGTTCCGCCAAGATATGGTGGAGGGACTATACGTTGGCCAAACTAGCTGGGTCATCGACTCTTACTTGGGACCAGTTCTCTCAGCTATTTCTTAAGAATTTCCTTCCTATCACTCAGAGAGAGGTTTATCGGAGGCAGTTCGAGCATCTGCAGCAGGGTTCTATGACTGTCACTCAGTACGAGACTCGATTTGTAGATCTGACCCGTCATGCTATTTTTCTGCTTCCTACCAAGAGAGATAGAAAGAGAGGGTGATGAGGTTTATTGAGGGACTTGATCAGCCTAAAAGATTGCAGATGGCTAAAGAGACAGGGAGTGAGATTTCTTTTCAAGTGACAACAAATATTGCCAGGCGAGTCGAGATGGTTTTAGCTCAGGGGAATGGTCAGGGGTCTGACAAGAGGCCGTATCACTCTGGTGGATTCAGTGGGGCCTCATTTGGAGGTCGAGGTACTTTTGGTAGAGGCCATCCTCCCAGGCCATTTCATTCAGCGCTCCAGGGATCCCATGGTGCTTCAGGTGGTCGCGGTCCTCATATGCATTATTCGGATCAGCAACCCTATAGTGCACCACCATCTCATATCTGTGCACCTCCTGTTCAGATTTATTATCGTGGTTAGCCGGCCCGTTTGGTTCAGTCTCAGTTTCCATGGCCATATTATTAGGATGGATGTTTCGAGTGTGATGGCTATGGGCATATCTGGAGGACATGTTCGAGATTATTGGGTGTACCGCCACTGCAGCAGAGTTCTCGTGTCATGATTCTGGGATCGGGTGCACTATCGCCCGCTCAGCCAGCCAGAGGTAGGGGTCAGGTAGCTAGAGGTAGAGGTTAGGCCGCTAGAGGTCAAGCCATTAGAGGTGGAGGTCAGGTCGCTAGAGGTGGAGGCTAGACAGCAGGGGGCCGTCCCAGGGATATGGTTCGGAGTGGTGGGGCCCAGTCCCGATGTTATGCTTTTCTATCCAGGCCTGAGGCTGAGTCATCCGATGCTATTATCATAGGTACTGTTTTAGTTTGAAGTAGAGATTCTTCAGTTCTATTTGATCCAGTATACCTACTGTCACACCTCTTTTTTTCTTACTACACCCTGGAGAAGAGGTAAAATAAAGGGAGTTTTTCAAATTAAAGGACAATCGAAATGGGATTCATTTTATTAAAAGATTTAGAGTCGCCACTTGGGAGATTTGTGGTGTCCCAAGTTAACGGTTTAGAATCCCGAATCGAGGAAAGGGTTGACTCTATATTACAATCTATGAACCAGAAATCCGGGTAAGGAATTCTGTTAACCCGGGAGAAGGGGTTAGGCATTCCCGAGTTCCGTGGTTCTAGCACGGTCGCTCAACTGCTATATTTGGCATAATTATCTGATTTTAGAACATGTTCAAACCTATAGTGCGTTTTTGAAATTACTTATCGCTTTTATTAATTTTAAAAGAATATTTAACATCGTCTAAAATATGTCTTTGGATCATGTCACATGAAATGCACCCGGATCCTCGACACATTTTATTCAGCGTTATAAGGATTTGGATTTGGGTTGCATGAAACGCACACCCGAATTTAGGAAGGTAAAATTATTTAAAAAGCACGCCTAAAGCGACTAACGTGTTATTAACTTTGCGGGAGGCCATGAAAATTCGCTAAATGGCATACCCCGAGTTCTAGAATATTTTAATGAACAATTAAAGAGGGCCACGCAATTTGTGATTTTATTTGGCGCGGCGCACCTCAATTTATTTTAAAAGGACGTCCTAAAGATGAGCTACTATTAGCTATTAGGATTCGACTTTACTTCTAAAACTTAATTAATTGACATTATGAAATAACTAACATCAAGTTATTCAAGGGAAATTGGACCCCAAGATCAAATCCAAACTCGAACAAGGACTCTCCTCGTTACTGAAGAGATCCTTAGCTCGAGATGCCACTTAACTTGAAAGGCCCAAAGTCCACCGTTTAATTAATAAAGGATTAGCTGCTACTTCAAAACATAAGCCCAAATGAGCTTAAGTCATACACGATGCACACAGGATAGAGGCTCCCAATAGAACAAATAATGGGCTTGAGACAAGCCCAAATCGAAAAAGGCAACCAAGCCGCATGGGAGAAATCAGAGGATCGAGCCTCAACAAACACAAGAGGAAGGTTTTCAAATCATGGAAAAATGCACAAAACAACTGAAACTAAAGATTTGCAGCTTCACAAACTCGAGTCGAATGACAGCTAAACTGAAACTATGGTGATGGATTACTGAAGTATCTATTTCCCATAAGGCTAACATTTGTATAGGACACATTAACCAATTTCATGATCACATATTATTCCAAGCTCTTACCCATAAACTAACATTTAAACATGAAGCAACCTTGAAAAAACTTAACCAAAAACAGTATACCTATAAATCAAAACTACTGATGATCTCCATACTTTGTGAATAACATAGTTGAATTATTAAAGCTTGATTAAATTGCTATATGAGTGTCAAATTTACACATGCTGAGCAACGACAAAATTATACCATTCCCCCAATCCCCTTTCATTCATGACTGGTAGAACAGACATTAGAGTTAAACAAAACAACAAAGTTAAGTTATATCATAGTCTCAACAGTTCGTATACAACCCGACCCTTAGCTATTCTAAGAGATAAACTATTACACCACTGATTTAAATGAAACAAACACGAGAATAAAGTCATTCTAAACACAAAGTGAGGATAAAATTAAGCTAAGAAATTGCTTCATTTCATCTTCAAACTTGATGTAACATTGTGAGGTTCAAAATATGTACCTGGAAGTTGAAAAAAACAAAATAGAGGAATGGAGGGTCAGCAGTGAATAGCAGTAGCAATCAGCAACAATGCAGCCAACGGAAACAACAAATCAAAATCACTCAACCCAAGTTCGAATTGAAATTAAGCTCCAAATATCAAACTCAACTCAAACTCAAAACCAAAACCAAAATCCAAGCTGGACCATCTTGAAACCCCAAATGACTCAAAAATAAACCCAGGAATTAACAGAAGTCGAACTAGGATGCAAAACCAATGAAACAATAAAATTAATGTGTTTTTCTTTGTATTTTTTCTTTCTAACTGTGGTGTGCTCTCAGCTCTTTTTAAAATTCTCCAAATCTAATTTTCTCCTCACTTTTTAATGTCCAGACCCCCTGATAAAGTGAAGAAAGGGTCTTTATATAGGCAACCCCATCCCAAAACAAGAATTTCCCATTTTGTCCCTCTCCTACCCAATTACTTTTAGCCTTTTAACCCTCAAAGGAATCCGAAAATACTATTCCCAACAAACTCACGTTCTTCTATCTTCTAGAGACTCCCATCCTAACAGAATTGATTCTTTCTTTATAAGAAATCCCTAAATTACCCTTTTTTCCAATAAGATATTATTGTGCTTGAACTTTTCCTTAAGACCCCTATAGTTTTTGGACTTACAACTGACCCCTACGAATCCCTAAAGATTGACAAACAGAACCAACAAAGCAAAAGAACATATATTCGGATCAAAAATGTAATTCTTTGATAAAATACCAAAAACTGATGATAATTAACACAACATCATGCACACAGTATTTCCATTATTATTTACACTAACATGCAAATGGAAACTCAATTAGATACTTAGACTTAAATCGTAATTAAAATAGTTCTAGACCTAAACTAATTGACTTGAGACAAACACACGAAGACTGAAATCTATGCAATTGATTTAATCAAGACAAATATGATGTTAATTCGAGACTCGGAAAAGAAAAGAAAAGGAAGATAAGGGAAAAAGTGAATCAATTAAATAGGAGTAAACAAGATAAAGAAAATCTTACTTAATTGCCACGACCTGAGACAGACTCCAACCATACTCGAAACAGAAACCCCCAAAAATCTGTTCAGGCTTTGGTTTCAGAAACCCTAGGTTTGAAATTTGACCGGTTTTGGAGGCCTTTGAGAGGGTTTGAAGGTGAATGTTAGATGGGGGGGACAAAGAGACCATAGGGTGTGATTTTGGGATGATTTGGTGATGGCGCTGCCACCGGAGAATTTGTTGCGGCGCTAGGGTTCGTAGTTTTAAATTTAAATTCGAGGATCTCCAGGCTTGTTTGATGGAAGATAGTGGTGGATTCATGACCGGGGGGGTCGATATGAGCTGGTGGTATGAATTTGGTAACGATTGGGGTGGTTTGAGTCGTCGCTGGCGGGCTTGAGGGAGTGTATCAGGGCGGCGGCTCTAGGGTTTGTGAGGGGTAAGGTCGATGAGAGATGAAGGGGGGTGGGGTGTGCCCTTCGGACACTATTATATCACGAGGACCCTACTTCGTAGCCGTTAGATTTGAAAACCTCGATGGCCAAGATTTATTTACTTGAAACGGCGTCATTTGGGCTTAGGGCTAGGGTAGCAGACCGGGTTGGGACGGGGCTTGGGCTGGGTCAAGGCTATAGGCGTTTCGGCCTGATGCAATCAGACAAAAATGGCCCAGTTTAATGTGAAAGCCGCCCAAATTCTTTTCTCTTGTTTTATTTCTTTTCCCTTTTTCTTTTTTCAACTTTCTTTTTAATTTCTTTAAATATAAATCTAAATTAATTCCTAAAACTAAAAAAAGAAAAACTAGTTAAACTCGAAAATGACAATTAGCACAATTAATTAAAATAAATTAACACAAAAACTACTAAAAAATCAAAACTAAAATTAAAAGTGCAAACTACACTATATTTGTAATTTTTCTATTTTATAAAATAATTGATTACTAAGTAACTCTTAAAATGCAAACCTAACTTCTAAATGCACATGCAACATATATATTTTTTGTATTTTTCCACTAATTAAAATGCACACACAAAAATGTGAACAATTAACAAATATGCCACGAAAATCCACGAAGTTGCAAATAATAGAAAGAAATTATTTTATTTTAAAATTGTAGGAGTAATTCAGATAGGGCAAAAATTACGTGCTCACACCTAATCCTATGTATCATCTTACTTTGCTTCATATTTGGTTGTGCCCCGTGATTCCTTGAGTGCCCATGTATATGTGTCCACACCTGTGAGGAATTCTATTGTTGTAGATCGTGTCTATCGTTCGTGTGTGGTTATTATTTGGGGTCTTGAGACTAGCATAGATCTTCTACTTCTCGATATGGTTGATTTTGATTTCATTTTGGCGACGGATTGGTTATCACCTTATCATTCTATATTGGACTGTCACGCCGAGACAATGACCTTAGCCTTGCTTGGGTTGCCTCGATTAGAGTGGAGAGGGACTCCTGGTCATTCTACCGGCAGGGTTATCTCTTATATGAAGGCCCGACGTATGGTCAAGAAGGGGTGTCTATCTTATTTGGCTGATGTCCGCGATTCTAGTATGGAGGTTCCTTCCATGGATTCTGTACCAGTTGTTCGAGAGTTTCCAAAGGTATTTCCTGCAGACCTACCGGGGATGCCACCCGACAGGGATATTGACTTCTACATTGAATATGTTCCGGGAACTCAGCCCATTTCTATTCTGCCATATCTTATGACCCAACAAGAGTTGAAAGAGTTGAATGAGCAGTTGCAAGATTTTCTTGATAAGAGCTTCGTAGACCTAGTGTCTCTCCCTGACGTGTGCTCGTGTTATTTGTGAAGAAGAAAGATGGGCTGATGAGGATATGCATTGATTACCGGCAGTTGAACAAAGTCACTATCAAGATCAAGTATCAATTACCGAGGATTGATGACCTATTTGATCAGCTTCAGGGTGCCAAAGTGTTTTCAAAGATCGATCTGAGGTCAGGCTACCATCAATTGAGGATTAGGGCGTCTGATATCCCTAAGTCAGCTTTTCAGACTCGATATGGGCATTATGAGTTCCTAGTAATGTCATTTGGCTTGACAAGTGCCCCAGCAGCATTGATAGATTTGATGAACCGAGTGTTCAAGACTTACCTAAATTCATTTGTGATTGTGTTTATTGATGATATCTTGATCTACTCCCACAACTGAGAGGAGCATGAGCAGCATCTTCAGATCGTACTTTAGATGGTGAGAGACAACCAGTTGTATGCTAAGTTTTCAAAATGCAAATTTTGGTTGAACTCATTTTCTTTCTTGGGGCACGTTGTATCAGCAAAGGGTATTCAGGTGGATCCTAAGAAGATTGAGGTCATTCAGAATTGGCCTAGGCCTACTTCAGCCACAGAGATCCGTAGTTTCTTGGTATTGGCTAATAAATCTCTAACTTTGGCTTGCTGTCACGACCCCAAAACCAATCCGGTCATAATGGCGCATATCATGGAACTAGGCCAGCCGACACAATTTCAAAACCAATCAATATTTGCATTCTTAGGATAAAATCAAAGCTATTTAACAAGAAACCTTTATAAAGTTTTTAAAACAAAGCAACAATGCTGAAAGAAAGCCCGACATCGGGGGTCACTAGTCATGACCATCTACTACAACCGTCTGAAAACATCAAGACCAACATGGCTGGGAAAATCATTGAATACCACTAAGGGAGAATACGGAGGGAGGAAAGCAGGGCTGCGATCGTCAGGTAGCTACCTTGCTAACTCCGATGAACCTGCCACTAAGTAATCAACACCCGCTAGTGGGTTCAGAAGTACCTGAATCTGCACACAAGGTACAGGGAGTAATGTGAGTACGTCAACTCAGTAAGTAATAAAGGTAAATGAAGTTTGAGTGTAGTGACGAGCAGTTAAATCACATAAAGTTCACATTATAAAGTCTCGGTGAAAAACAACAAAGGCCAAATCAGTATCCCAATCAAAATATCTCGTAAAACTCCAGTTTCAATGAAAATCATATAAAAACATTTTTTCAATAGTTTTCAATATAAAAAAAAATATAGTGAAAACAGTAATTTTATAAACAAGCCCCTCGGGCGAAGTATCACTCATATATAGCCCCTCGGGCAAGCCTCTCAGTCACTCGTGGCTCAACACTCATCAATCAGGAATCACACTTAACACTCATACTCAATAGCCACCGTATAATAACTGTTGTGGCGTGCAACCCGATCCATAAATATATAGTCGACTGCGCTCACTGGGGGTGTGCAGACTCCGGAGGGGCTCCACAGTCCAGCGCTATATATATATATCGTTGCGGCGTGCAGCCCGATCCATAATTATATAATCCTCACCATCAGACCCTAGGCATCTCTCAGTGATTAACCTCACAAGCCACTCGGGAATTTCAGTGAATAATTAGGGAACTCAGCCCCAACAACTTTCATATGTTTAAAATAGAGTAATGAAACTGAATCAAACAATAAACAGGTAAAAATCATGACTGGGGATATGCTTTCAAATCAAAGAGTATGGGGATAGTAGTAAAATACCCCTGAGGGTCCATATATTACGGCACAAGGCCCCAAACATGGCATTCAACCCAAGTTAACAGAATAATTTCCAAACCACATAGATATCATATAGAGTTTATCAAAATATGCAACTTTACAGTTGCCATGGGACGGACCAAGTCACAATCCCTACTAGTGCACGCCCACACGCCCGTCACCTAGCATGTGTGTCGCCTTATTTATCAAAATAGTACGAAATTCCAGGGTTTTATACCCTCAGGACTAGATTTACGAAGCTTACTTTCCTCGAACCGGACGAAAATATACTCTGCAATGCCCTTGCCTCTCGACTTGGCCTCAAATCATCCCGAGTTTATCCAAAATCAGAATCATATCATCAATACATGCTAAAGGAACAAATCCCACGCAAAAATTATCAAATAAAATCAAAATCCCCGGAATTTGGCCAAACTCAACCCCTGGGCCCACGTCTTAGAATCCAATGAAAATCATAACACTAGAATCCTCATCCTCTCACGATTCTATACATACCAAAACCATCAAAATCCAACGTCAAATGGCCCCTCAAATCCTCAAATTAAACTCTCCAATTTCAAGCCCTAAATTCCCAAATTTCTAGTCCAACTTCCCAATTAGATGATGAATAAAATCATAGATCCATGAAATTTAAACCATTATAGGTTAGAATCACTTACCCCAATGTTGCTCCTTCAAATCCCTTGAAAAATTACATCTCTCCCGAGTTCCTCAAGCCCAAAATCGAAAAATGAAGAACAAACCTCGAGCTGGGGTTTTGTGTCCAGCAAAACCGCACCTGCGGTCAAATGCACGCTTTTGTAACACTCCACCTGCGGAATTTCCATCGCAGGTGCGAAACCCACTTAATGAACCACTTTTTGCATTTGCGGTCACCCAATCGCACCTGCGATGCGTACCTACGACTAATCTTCCGCTTTTGCGGAATGGATCAACTCCACAGCGTCCGTATCTGCGGCTCCTAGCTCGCACATGCGAGCTCGTACCTGCGTTCCCCAATCTGCAAGTGTGGATATGATAGAAGCAGAAAATTTTCAGCAGCACCAACTCAATGCCAATCCTTCCGTCAATCACCCAAATTCATCCCGAGGCCCTCGTTACCTTAACCAAACAGGCCAACAAGTCACATAACACCATTCAAACTTATCAAACCTTCAGAACAGTCAAAACAACATCAAAACACCAAATCACCCTCGGATTCAAGCCTAAGGATTTCCAAACTTCCGAATTCCACAAATGATGTCGAAACCTATCAAACCTCGCCCGAATGACCTGAAAGTTTACACACACATCACAAATGACACAACAGACCTACTCCAATTTCCTGAATTCCATTCCGACCCCGATGTAAGATTTCAACTACCGACTGGGAAACGCCAAATTTCAAATTTCGCCAATTCAAGCCTAATTCTACCACGGACCTCCAAATCACATTCTCGACGCACTCCCAAATCCAAAATCACCTAACATAGCTAACCAAATTATCAAAATCCAAATCCGATATCGAATACTAAAAGTCAAAACTTGGTCAAACCTTTCAAATTTAAAGCTTCAAGCTGACATCATTCTTCCATATCTATTCCGATTAACCTGAAAACCAAAAAAAACGATTTACGTAAGTCATAATACATCATACGGGGCTAGTCATGCCCGTGAACTGGCTAGCCAAGTGCAAATGCTCAAAATCACCGATCGGGTCGTTACATCCTCCCCTTTTAAACATACGTTCGTCCTCGAACATGCCCGGAGTTGTTTTGAAAACCATCAAATTGTTGTATAACCCTACTATGCATATACTCGAGGGCGATCCTACGTCACGATATCCTGTATAGGTCTGATAACGCAACATAACTGGAATTCTGCAATCCAACCAAGCTTGTGAACCTTAGAACCAATTTTCCACTTCCTAACTTATCTGTAAGGTTAGAATTGCACATCTATACATTGTATAAGTCTAAACAAGTTGTATCAAACCATATCTATAACCCAATATGTAATCACATGATATACCACAAAACTCAACCACTCGTAGCGATAACTTCTAGTCACAGCAGCTGCTCAAACATAATGATATCGGTGATAAACCTCTTATCAAACAATGCCTCATTCCAACACTTTCGTATACTGCCAAATGATGAAAGAAACACACAGAAAGTCATAGTCATTCCTTATATCAACCAGTCAGGGAGCTCTCTCTCCTTCGGCAAGGACCATAGCAATTTTTTAAGTCGAACCTCGATATTATCCTTCCAACATGTTGAAATCGAATCCGATAGTATCCATCCTAGATCCCAATGACCTCATCTCATCCAACATGACTACTCTAGCGACATGACACATCGGTACAATCTAAACCATAACCCGTGCGACCCGTGCACCAATAAGCAACAGTCCAAATGTACTCCAATCATGGAAAATGACTAAAATCAGAGAGTTGTACCATAAGCTCACTAGTACCACCATAACACAATGTTGAGAACCCATCACACATCGTAGAACAAGAATACACGAATCTAACCCGAAGGATCATACCTCCACATAACTTCACTGCAATGTGCGACCCTATCCAAACACCGATCCACATGAAACACCTCAAGTCACCATGCTTAAAATCAACAATCACGTGTAAATTGATGTCTAGTACCAAATATAAATCACCATAACCACGGAGAAGAAAATGAGGCAATGCCACACCAGCCCGAAAGAACATATCCAATGCACAATCAATCGTGCAACACCCAAATATTTTTCCCACTTAAATCCCGCTATAAAGCCCAAATAGAACCGCACCATATGTGCATAGAACCAACAATAACAACTCCTCGCAACATAAAAGGGTAACTCATAGATCACTCCAGAACATGAATAATCTCAATGACAATCGAATGGCACATCCCTCGACAATAGCAACTCGGAGTCAACAATTTCGACCCCGTGCAAAACAGATATCCATACTGGGCCTACCAATGAACCCTAAATCAACTCTGGATAACCACAATAGATAATTAACTCCCCGAAAGATCACAATGACTGAATCATAACACATACCATCACCTGACATCACCTGCAAGAAGAAGATCACTATACATCACCTGCTCCTCACGCCAATAGAAAATATACATCTATAACTGTGGTAAAAACCATCAGGAACTCTCCGAATCCCACTCACACCAAAACTAAACCGTTAAGACCGATTCCTTCTAACTCAACCAAGATACAAAGGTCACCAAAAATCCAAGAGCATTGCCACGAAACACCTGTAGAGACTCATTACCTCATAAGCACCTAGAGAACTAATTATATCCCTTACCATACCGATCCGACCTACTACCATGCTGTCCTATTTATCCAAGTGCCTTCTGAATTAGCTTCGAATTGATACTTTTCCTTGCCATAATACTGCAATTCTCAACCCGGACTCATCATACGAGGCCCAAGCATAAAACCACATCGTCTAAGGCTCATAAGCCGCTGAATACTCTCTCAAATATCCCCAAAAGAACCACATTCAAAATACTTACCTTGAAGAGACTTCCTACGACTCTCTTCACCTTTCCGGTACTGATATGTAGAATCCATAATGATATAGAAATGCCACAATTCTTGACATCCTCCAATGTAAACCTTAGTTCCGAGCCAAATATACATCTTGAAGATCCCCCAATTGTTACATATACATTTTGAATCCATTAGAACCATTCTCGGGAGTCGTCCTCTCTGCTCAAACCTTGATTAAACTGATCAAACTGACCGAACGACCTATGCTCCATTAGAAATCAAACACCCCAAGAAGTAGCCCCATCTTAATGCAATCAAATAAATTCCTGCTCTAGGCACGTTACATCCTTAACTAATAACAATTCAATTCATTCCATGTTTGCTATACACCCATAAAGTATAACACAACCCCGATCAAGAATTTTCTTTACTCGAGTCATTCTCAAACTCCACCTCTGCAAGTTATAACGGATTCACCAGTATACCTCGAACTGAAACCAATACCTCACATAATCGTGCAACCAAATTATCGTTAGCAAACTCCCCCGGTTGGCTCAAATCCATACATCAAGACAAACAATAACTCATAATGCCGATATGCTATCACCGCAACAATACCATATTGCGATTCAACTAATTCCTTCATAAGCTCATATAACACAAACCATCTAATATCTCAAATCGTCTGCAAATCTCGTGTTCACCATTGTAATGGTCATGCCAACTTCCACAAGCAATCTAAACTCAAATTGCAACATATATCATTAATTGGTAGAAGAGGACTTGCTACAAAACCACCTAAGGATCACATAACCTCAGGACACCCCACGGGAAATAACCCCGCCTACTTAGCCTCAAACTGATATCTCTCTATACCCTTCCTAAAATCATAGCTATTACGCAATCTCTTTACCCCCCTACATTTAAACACAACCAACACCTACCCTCGAGGAATCACAATACGCGATATAAGAACCGGAAGCTGATGGCAGAACTAACACTGGAGCTGTGGTCAAAGAAATCTTGAGCTTTTGAAAGTTCTCTCCACACTCGTCTGACCACCTGGATACCTTTACTGGATATCCATAATTCACACTTGGAGAACTTTGCATAAAACTTCTCCTCCCTTAATCTCTGCAATACAACTCTCAAATGCTGAGCATAGTCCTCCTGGCTACGAGAGCACACCAGGACGTCATCAATGAACCCAATAACGAAGGAATCCAAATATGGCTAAAATACACTATTAATCAAATACATGAACGTTGCTGGGGCATTGGTCAGCCCAAAAGACATCACTAGGAACTCATAACACAATAGGAAGGTCCACTTCACTCCTCCACTAAGCTACATGAGAGGTCCTTCAATAGACTCACAACTCTAGGCCATATGTCAAATTAAGACAAAAGTCAAACACTTAATAGTTCGCTCTACATTTCTAGCCAATTCTTTTTGTCATAGTCAACAATCTGAACACATCTCACTGTCAAATCACATTCACCACATAGTCATCCAGTCACAAAATATCACCAATAAGGACACAAACGGACATAAAAGTCCCAAATGTTTATGCTTACACAATCAAAATCTCAGTACTCAAGACATAAACCAAACCCGGCCGCAAGTCCTCCAGACTGGCCCATTACCAACATGCTAAAATCACATCTCGTACCTCACCTATGGAAATCACAAGCTGTCGATGCACAGCTAATACTGAGCTCTCATACATGCATACAAACGTATGGAAGGAATTTCAAAGAGTTACCTTTCAAGCTAAATCAATGACGCACGATAAGAATTCAAGAATGTGGAATTTTCTAAAGGTTCTGTAGCCTCTCGAAGATAAGTACAGACATCTCTGTACCGATCCACGAAACTCTACTAAACCTCCTCATGACTCATGAGACCTCTATAACTTAGACTCTGATACCAACTTGTCACGACCCCAAAACCAATTCGGTCGTGATGGTGCCTATCATAGAACTAGGCCAGCCGACACTATTACAAAACCAATCAATATTTGCATTCTTAGGATAAAATCAAAGCTATTTAACAATAAACCTTTATAAAGTGTTTAAACAAAACAACAGTGCGGAAAGAAATATCGATATCTGGGAGTCACTAGTCATGAGCATCTACTACAAACGTCTGACAACATCAATACCAACATGGCCGGGAAAATCATTGAATACCACTAAGGGAGAATAATAGCCTGTTTGGCAAGCTTCTTTTTGGCCAAAAGTGCTTTGTTTTTTTGGCCAAAAGCACTTTTGGCCGAAAATTGAAGTGTTTGGCCAAGCTTTTAGAAGAAAAAAAAGTGCTTTTGAGGAGAAGCAGAAGTAGTTTTGGAGAAGCAGAAAAAAGTAGCTTCTCTCCAAAAGCACTTTTTTGAGAAGTACTTTTGAGAAAAATACACTTAGAAGTAGTTTTTTAAAGCTTGGCCAAACACTAATTGCTGCTCAGAAGTGCTTTTCAAACTAATTAGCCAAACACAAATTGCTTCTCACCAAAAGTACTTCTGAGAAAAGCACTTCTCAAAATAAGCTAATTTTTGCAGCTTGGCCAAGCGGGCTATAAGGAGGGAGGAAAGCAGGACTGCAATCGTTAGGAAGCTACCGGGTGAACCTGCCACTGAGTAATCAACACCCGCTACCGGGTTCAGAAGTACTTGAATCTGCACACAAGGTTTAGGGAGTAATGTGAGTATGCCAACTCATTA
This sequence comes from Nicotiana glauca, assembly GCA_026770625.1. Taxonomy (NCBI): domain Eukaryota; kingdom Viridiplantae; phylum Streptophyta; class Magnoliopsida; order Solanales; family Solanaceae; genus Nicotiana; species Nicotiana glauca. Next base: position 147,426 of record MU690462.1, read on the forward strand.
AGTAATAAAGGTAAATAAAGGCTGAGTGTAGTGACGTGCAATAAAATCACATAAAGTTCACAATATAAAGTCTCACTGAAAAATAACAAAGGACAAATTAGTATCCTAATCAAAATATCTCGTAAAACTCCAGTTTCAATGAAAATCACATAAAAACATTTTTTAGCAGTTTTCAATAGAGGCTCAATATAAAAAATGGAGTGAAAATAGTAATTTCATAAACAAGCCCCTCGGGCGAAGTATCACTCATATATAGCCCCTCAGGCGAAGTATCACTCATATATAGCCCCTCGGGCAAGCTTCTTAGTCACTCGTGGCTCAACACTCATCAATCATCACTCACACTCAACACTCACGCTTAATAGCCACCATATAATAAATGCTGCGGTGTGCAGCCCGATCCATAAATATATCATCGACTGTACTCACTGGGGTGTGCAGATCAAGCGTTATATTGCTGTGGCGTGCAGCCCGATCCATATATATATATATATATATATATATATATATATATATATATATATATATATATATATATATCGCTGCAGCGTGCAGCCCGATCCATAATTATATAATTCTTACCATCATGCCCTCGGCCTCTCTCAGTCATCAACCTCACAAGCCACTTGGGCATTTCAGTGAAAAATCAGGGAACTAAGCCCCCAACAACTTTCATATGCTTAAAAATAGAGTAATGAAACTGAATTGAACAATAAACAGGTAAAAATCATGACTGAGGATATGCTTTCAAATCAAAATCAAACAGTATGGGGAGAGTAGTAAAATACCCCTGAGGGTCCGTACAGTACGGCACAAGGCTCCCAACATGGCATTCAGTCCAAGTTAATAGAATCATTTCCAAAACACATAGATATCATATAGAGTTTATCAAAATATGTCACTTTATAGTTGCCACGGGACGAACCAAGTCACAATCCCTACTGGTGTCCGCCCACACGTCCATCACCTAGCATGTGTGTCACCTCATTTATGAAAATAGTACAAAATTCTGGGGTTTCATATCCTCAGGGATAGATTTACAATCATTACTTATCTGAAACTGAACGAAAATATTCTCCGCAATGCCCTTACCTCTCGACTCGGTCTCAAAGCGTCCCGAGTCTATCCAAAATCAAAATCATATCATCAATACATGCTAAAGGAACAAAGCCCACGCGAAAATCATCAAATTCAATCAAAATTCCCGGAATTTGGCCAAACCTGACCCCTGGGACCATGTCTCGGAATCCGATAAAAATCACAACACTAGAATCCTCATCCTCTCACGATTCTATACATACCAAAACCATCAAAATCCGACGTCAAATAGCCCCTCAAATTAAACTCTCCAATTTCAAGCCCTAAATTCCCAAATTTCTAGTCCAACTTCTCAATTAGATGATGAATAAAATCATAGATTCATGAAATTTAAACCATTATAGGTTAGAATTATTACCCCCAACGTTGCTCCTTCAAATCCCTTGGAAAATTGCCTCTTTCCCGAGTTCCTCAAGCCCAAAATCAAAAAATGAAGAACAAACCTCGAGATAGGATTTTCTATCCAACAAAAGCGCACCTGCGGTCAATACACACTTCTGCGGCACTGCACGTACGAAATTTCCATCGCAGGTGCGAAACCCACTTAATGAACCACTTTCCGCATATGTGGTCACACCATCGCACCTGCGGTGCGCACCTGCGATTAATCTTCCAATTCTGCGGAATGGACCAATTCCATAGTGTCCGCATCTACGGCTCCTAGCTCGCACCTGCAATCCCCAATCCGCATGTGCGGATATGACAGAAGCAGTAAATTTTCAGCAGCACTAACTCAATGCCAATCCTTCCGTCAACCATCCATATTCATCCCGAGGTCCTCGGGACCTCAACCAAACATGCCAACAAGTCACATAACACCATTCAAACTTATTCAAACCTTCGGGACACTCAAAACAACATCAAAACACCAAATCACCCTCGGATTCAAGCCCAAGGATTTCCAAACTTTCGCATTCTGCAAACGTGCCGAAACTTGTCAAACCTCGCCCGAATGACCTGAAATTTTGCACACACATCACAAATGACACAACGAGCCTACTCCAATTTTCAAAATTCCATTCTGACCCCGATATCAAGATTTTCACTGCCGACTGGGAAACGCCAAATTTCCAATTTCGCCAATTCAAGCCTAATTCTACCACGGATCTCCAAATCACATTCCAGACGCGCTCTCAAGTCCAAAATCACCTAATGGATCTAACCAAATCATAAAGATCCAAATCTGAGATCGAATACTAAAAGTCAAAACTTGGTCAAACCTTTCAAATTTAAAGCTTCAAGCTGAGAATCATTTTTCCATATCTGTTCAGATTAACCTGAAAACCAAAATTGATAATTTACATAAGTCATAATATATCATACAGGGCTAGCCATGCCCGTGAACTGGCTAGCGAAGTGCAAATTCTCAAAACGACCGGGTCAGGTCACTACACTTGCCTAGCAAGTGTGATGTTAGGCGCCATCACGGTCGCGATGATGGGATTCCGGGTCGTGACATAAACTTTATGCCTTGTATAATGATTAGTTTGGAAGTTTTCTTTATTTAAACCATGCTTCTCTCTATATAAGTTACTTAACTAGTTAAAGGTTAACTTATATTTAGGTTTAAATTAAATGTATTATTAAGTATTTATAAATTTCTTTATTTTAATTTGTTAATGTATAAGATATCATTGTTTTGTCCGTCTAGCTTTTTTTTAAAAAAGAGTTTGAACTACAACTAAGAATCATGTGTTGGGATAAATAAAATTCTTCAATCCTTATGCTTTAAAAATGGAGAAATTCCTTACAAGTATCACTTCTCACTTAAATAGGTCCTACATGGTACAAATTTAGATAAATTTGGTCCATAATTTTTGAATACCAAATGGTTAAAAAAGCATGACCATAAAAAAATGGCGAAATACATAAATCGCCCCTTTAAGTTGTTCCCCACGATCAGTTGAATATCTCTACTTTCCAATTGATCAACTAGACACCTCTACTTACCAGAAGTGTATCTTCTGAACACCTTCATTCAACAGATCACATGCGTGAAATGCAATCACTGGTTACATGGCAAATACACCAATAAGATATTAACATGTGTAACTTAGAATTAAAAACTACAATCAAAAATTAAAACAAAAAAATTCATTAAGTTAAATTAAAAAAAAAAAGCAAAACTCAAAATCACTTTCCATCCACATAAGCCCATCGTCTCTCCTTACAAACTCCTCCCCCTTTTCCGTCCAATTTCCACTTTTCCAAACCATCGTCATTACCCATTCCTCCCCCCCACTATTTTCTTTGACACACCTCCCTCATTAACCATTCTTTTTCAAAACTTAAACACTAAAAATCTTCCATAAAACTCATATAAATATTAAAAAACAGAGAATAACGAAGTGGAGAACCCTCCAAGGGTTACTGATGGACCTTGCCGGAAAAGCTCATCTCTGGTGACCTTTCTCTATTTGTCTCATTTTGTCACGTCTGAGAGAACCCTTGAACATACAGTTTATTTAATTGTTTGGGGGAGTTGAAGTGAAGATGCCTCTGATTGGACTCTTTTGTTGCCACCTTCGCCGGGCAAATTTGAAAGAATCGACTCTAATGAATTCTTCAATCTTCTCTCTTTAACATCTTCTTGATGTTTAATTTGGGTTATATCACTGTTTCTAGTTTGTTACTTTTTGTGTAAATTTATCCTTAAATTGTTGTCTAGCCGATTCAAGCAATTGGTTCTCGTTTTTGTGTTTCTATTGGAAGTAAGGTGTTGTCATCGGTTGATAGCACTCATGGCAGTTCAATATTATTAAAGGAGAAGGATGAAGCTCTGGAAACTCCAAGAAGGCCCATGACAAGGTCTCAAACAAAGAAATTTCAAGACAAGCTTAATGGGTTTCATTTAGCAATTAAAAAGTGTCTTATCATAGAAGAAGAACTCCAGAACAAGGAGGATCTTTGGGCCAAGTCTTACAACTATTTTGAGGCCCAAATTAAAGTCCAAGAGGAGATGGAATGAGGCCCAAATATGCCCCAAAAGAGAGGAATTTTCAGCAGCCCAAATAAGCCCAAAAATAGTTTCTAGAATATATATTTAATAGTTGTTTTAATCTATGTTGACTTGCATTGGTCTATGTGTATGTTGACTACATTGATCTTAGTGTGGGTAGTCTTCTATGCTTCTAAAGAATATAATTCTCATTTATTGAAGTCTTGACTAGCTCCTTCTTTACTACTATATAAAGGGGTGCTTGTCTTCCATTATAGGGGACATTGAAAATTAATATTATTATTGTGAGTTCTTTTGAACCTTTGTGAACTTTACTTTGAAGATTTATCTTGCAACCCTAACTATTTCATAGCTTAAGGTAGTAAGATAACTTTCTTTCTTGTGATATCTTTGGTTTCTTTTGATATTCTTCGAAGGCGAGTAGTTTCTTTTACTAGTTGTTGTCGTAAGTTATTCAAACTAGAAGTCAAGATCCGAATCTAGTTCTTGATTAGCTTATCTCTAGTGAAGGAAATTGATTTCATAACCAACTTGTTGTCATTAGGATCTTTTCAAAATCTAGATTAACATAATCTCGGGGTTCTTGGACCTTTCCTTGAATTTTGACATATCTAGTTTTTTTTTTCTTGCTTTTCTTACTCCGATTGCATTTCTTTACTACTTCCGCATTTCATCAACTTATTTTTCTTTAAGTTCTTGGATCTCCCAATCTTTGTGTTATCAAGTGGTATCAGAGCGGCTGTATCAATATTTCGTTCTTGATAAATCTTGGGGATTTCTAGAACAGAGCAAAAAAAAAAGTACTGTAGCAGTGAATAGTACGCTATAAAAATACAAAAAAAAAAGGAAAAAAATATATTTGCTCTTGAAGAAATAAGATTTTTATTCGTGTTTGTTTCCAAAGTCCAGAAAGGAAATAAGAAGAGGGGATCTTAAATCTTTAAGAATTACAAAAAAAAATCCTTTTCTTTGTTCGAGGTTTGTTTCAACCACATCCTACTCTTTCTAGGATCGTTCTTTACTTTCTTTAGTGCCCCAAAATTCCTTGTTTTACTACTAAGGGCTTTGATACGAGTTGGGTTTTAATTATAAATCTACAAGGTATTTTCCAAAGGTTAGTTGAGGGGAAAAAGGCAAGAGTGGGTGAGAACAATTGAGGGAAAGAGCCAAAGTTTGAGTGATAACTATTATTACTATTTTTGTTATTTTAAGAAAGATGTCTCATACAGGTGCTAGTGATGATGAACGGAGGACTCTTCAAGAAGCCGAAATTCGAGCAAGAAATGATTTCACTCTACAAGCTATGCATCAATAATTCGAGAGATGGAACTTTCAATTCTAAGAGATAAGGGATACTATTGCCGAATAAAATGAGACAGTAGCTACACTTAGGAGGAGAAATCAACCTGATATACAGCCTCAAAATAATCATAGGCCTCATAATAGAAGAAATGTACCCCATGCCCCCATTGTAAATCAAGAAAACCCTATAGATGATTTTGTTAATGATCTTGATGTAAATCTAGATAGGGTGGGAAGAGATAGGAGGGGACAACGAGGTAGAGCAGAAGATGATAATATTAGCAGCATAAAAATGAAGATGCCATCTTTCAAGGGCACAAGAGACCCATACTTGTACCTTGACTGGGAGCAGAAAGTTGAGGCCATCTTTGACTGTCACCACTACTCTAAAGGTAAGAAGGTTAAGCTTGTTGTTGTTGAATTCTCTGATTATGCTTCTATTTGGTGGAAAAAGCTTACAAGAGACAGACAACAAGATGGAGAATCACCCATTGCTACTTGGACAGAGATAAAGAGAGCTATGAGGAAAAGGTTTGTGCCTTCCCACTTTCAAAGAGACCTGCAACTGCATCTTCAAACCTTGAAGCAAGGAACCATGACTGTTGATGAATACTTTAAAGCTATGGATATGGCTATGATCCAAGCTAATTGTACGGAAGAAGAAGAGGCCACTATGGCTAGATTTCTTAATAGTTTAAATAGAGAAATAGTTGATGTAGTAGAGATAAAACAATATGTAACTATAGATGAATTAGTAGATTTGGCTGTAAAAAAAATAGAAAAGCAAAATAAGAGAAGGCAGCAAGCTAGCTCATGGAGAAGTCGGCCAAACACCAATTCCAAGAAGCCATGGCCAAAACAAGAAGTGATTTCTAGACCTCAAGAAGATAAGGGGAAAGGTAAATTTGATGAGAAAGAGGGACGTAAAGCTTTCAATTCTAGATCCTCTAAACCTTCTAGTTCCATTCAATGTCACAAATGTCATGGAAGAGGCCATATGATGCATGAATGTCCAAATAGAAGAAATATTCTTTTGAGAGAAGATAGAGGATATGAGAGTGAAAAAAGTGAGGAAGAAGAGGGAGGAGTAAGTGAAGATGATGTAGAACTTCCTAATGATGGTTTGGTTGGGGTAATTAGGAGGACTATAGATGGAGAATATGAGGGAGAAAAAAGTGAGGGAGAGGAAGAAGAGGAAGGTGTGAGTGAAGATGATGTAGAGTTACCTTTCAATGCTGGTTTGGTTGGGGTAGTTAGGAGGATTATGACTATTAATTTAGGAATCAATAGTGAAGAACAAATAGAAAATATATTTCATACTAGGTGTGGAATAAGGGGGAAAACTTGTTCTATGATTATTGATAGTGGTAGTTGTGCTAATGTAGTGAGTTCATACTTGGTGAACATGTTAGAACTTGCATGCATGAAACACCCTAAGCCCTATAGACTCCAATGGTTGAATGATAGTGGTGAACTGAAAGTCAACAAACAATGCATGATTTCCTTCAATGTTGGTAGGTATGTGGATGATGTTCTTTATGATGTGGTTCATATGCAAGCTTGTCATGTCTTGTTAGGTCGTCCGTGGCAATATGATAGGAATGCTTTTCATGATGGAAGAAAGAATAGATATTCTTTTGAGCTTAATGGAAAGAAGTATACTCTTGCACCTTTAAGTCCTTCTCAAGTGTGTGAGGATCAAAAGAGATTGAGAGAAATAATGGTAAAACAAAGGGGAGGGAAAAAAGATGAGCTTGAGGGAAAAGAAAAGAAAGAAGGCCAAGAGGTAGAAAAAAAAAGATGGCCAAGAGAGAGAGAGGGCAGCAACTTGGGCAAAGTGGTAAAAGTGGGTTTGAGTGATAAAAAAGAAAGTTTTGGTGAGCGGAAAGAGGCAGAGAAAAAGAAAAAGGAGAGTTTGTACATAAAAGCTAAAGAGTGTTTGAACGCAAGAAAAGAGGGGCTGCCTATTATACTACTTACTTACAAAGAAGTTTTGATTAATTCTGAGTCCCTAACTTCTTCTTTGCCAAGTAGTGTTTCTTCTCTTTTGCAGGATTTTGATGATGTCTTCCCTGAGGATATCCCCAACTGTCTACCACCTTTGCGTGGCATTGAGCATCAAATTGACTTTTTGCCTGGAGCACAAATTCCAAATAGGCCTGCTTATAGGAGTAATCTAGAAGAGACAAAAGAGCTTCAAAGGCAAGTTGAGGAGTTGCTTGAGAAAGGTTTTATGAGAGAGATCATGAGCCCCTTGCTCCGTTCCCGTCCTATTGGTACCCAAAAAGGATGGAACTTGGAGGGTGTGAGTGGATTGTAGAGCAATCAACAAGATAACGATAAAGTATCGCCATCCTATTCCTCGTCTTGATGACATGTTGGATCAATTGCATGGATCCAAAATCTTTTCTAAAATTGATCTAAAAAGTGGTTACCATCAGATTCGAATGAATCCTGGAGATGAATGGAAAACTGCTTTTAAGACCAAATATTGTCTTTATGAGTGGTTAGTTATGCCTTTTGGCTTGACTAATGCACCCAGCACTTTCATGAGATTGATGAATCATATTTTTAAGGATTTTCATGGGAAATTTGTGGAGGTTTATTTTGATGATATCTTGATTTATTCTAAAAATCTAGATGAGCATGTGGAACACTTAAAACAAGTTTTTGAAGTTCTCATAAAGCAACACGTGTTTGCTAATCTTAAAAAGTGTACTTTTTGTGTGGATCGTGTGGTATTCTTGGGATTTGTGGTTAGTTCTAAGGGAGTTGAAGTTGATGAAGAGAAAATCAAGGCAATCAAAGAGTGGCCTAAACCTAACAGTGTAACTGAAGTTAGGAGTTTTCACGGGCTTGCTAGTTTTTATAGGAGATTCGTTAGAAACTTTAGCACCATTGCTGCTCCTTTAACTGAAGTTTTAAAAAGATAAGGTTTTTTCATGGGGAAAAGAACGAGATGATGCTTTTAACTTGTAAGAAAGAAAAATTGTGTTCTGCTCCTCTTTTGCAATTACCCGATTTTTCCAAATCTTTTGAGGTTGAATGTGATGCCTCTGGAAAAGGAATAGGTGCTGTTTTGATGCAAGACTCGAAGCCCATTGCATACTTTAGTGAAAAGCTGAGTGGAGCTACACTAAACTACTCAACTTATGACAAAGAGCTATATGCTTTTGTAAGGGCTTTAGCTACATGGCAACAATATTTATGGCCAAGAGAGTTTGTGGTTAAAACTGATCATGAATCCTTGAGATATTTGAAAAGCCAAGGTAAGCTTAATCATCGCCATGCAAAATGGGTTGAATTCATTGAAACTTTCCCATATGTGATTGCTTACAAGCAAGGAAAGGAGAATGTGGTTGCTGATGCACTTTCAAGAAGGTATGTCTTGGTTTCTTCTCTTACTTCTAAATTAATGGGTTATGATCAAATCAAGGAGCTTTATTCTAATGATTCTGATTTTGGCAAGGCTTTTGCAGAATGTAAATTGGGTCCTTATGAGAGGTTCAATCTTCAAGATGGGTTCCTTTTTAAGAAAAATAAATTGTGTATTCCTAATTGCTCTTTGCGTGAATTGTTTGTTAGGGAAGCACATTGTGGTGGATTCATGGGACACTTTGGAGTGCCCAAAACTTTGGATATTCTTGCTGAACATTTTGTTTGGCATGGCATGCGAAAGGATGTTGAAAAAATGTGCTCTCAATGTCTTGAATGTAAACAAGCCAAATCAAAAGTGTTACCACATGGTCTTTATACTCCTTTACCTGTCCCTACTTCTCCTTGGATTGATATCTCTATGGATTTTGTGTTAGGACTTCCTAGAACTAAGTATGGTAAGGATAGTATATTTGTGGTGGTAGATAGATTTTCAAAAATGGCTCGTTTTATTCCATGCTTGAAGACTAATGATGCATTACATGTAGCTGATTTATTTGTGAAGGAAGTGGTTAAATTACATGGCATACCTAAAACTATCGTTAGTGATAGGGATGTTAAATTTTTAAGTCACTTTTGGAGAGTTCTTTGGGCGAAGTTGGGAACTAAATTGCTATTTTCTGCATCTTGTCACCCACAAACTGATGGGCAAACTGAAGTAGTTAATAGGACCTTAGGGAATATGCTGAGAGCTGTTTTAAAAGGAAAATTAACTTTTTGGGAAGAACATTTGCCCATGGTAGAGTTTGCCTATAATAGAACTATTCACTCTTTTATTGGTAAGTCTCCTTTTGAAGTTGTTTATGCATTCAATCCCCTCACTCCCCTTGATTTGTTACCTTTGCCTACTAATGATATTGTTAATCTTTATGGTAGGAATAAGTCTGAAATGATGAAGAAGATTCATGAACATAAAAGGCTTGCTATTGAACGAAAGAATGAACAAACTGCCTTAAGAAGAAATAAGGGGCGAAAATCTGTCATTTTTAAGTCGGAAGATTTAGTTTGGGTGCATTTTAGGAAGGAAAGATTTCCTGCCAAACGAAGATCCAAATTAGATCCAAGAGGAGATGGGCCATTTGAAGTCCTTGAAAGGATTGGAGACAATGCTTACAAACTTGAACTTCCTAAAGAATATCAAGTTAGTGCTACCTTCAATGTTTCTGATCTTTCCTTGTTTGATGCAGGCTCGAATTCGAGGACGAATTCTCTTCAAGAAGAGGGGAATGATAGCACTCATGGAAGCTCAACATCATTAAAGGAGAAGGATGATGCTCTGGAAGCTCCAAGAAGGCCCATGACAAGGTCTCAAACAAAGAAATTTCAAGACAAGCTTAACGGGCTTCAATTAGCAATTAAAAAGTGTCTTATTATAGAAGAAGAGCTCCAGCACAAGGAGGATCTTTGGGCCAAGTCTTACAACTATTTTGAGGCCCAAATTAAAGTCCAAGAGGAGATGGAATGAGTCCTAAATATGCCCCAAAAGAGAGGAATTTTCAGTAGCCCAAATAAGCCCAAAAATAGTTTCTAGAATATATATTTAATAGTTGTTTTAATCTATGTTGACTTGCATTGGTCTATGTGTATGTTGACTACATTGATCTTAGTGTGGGTAGTCTTCTATGCTTCTAAAGAATATAATTCTCATTTATTGAAGTCTTGACTAGCTCCTTCTTTACTACTATATAAAGGGGTGCTTGTCTTCCATTGTAGGGGACATTAAAGATTAATATTATTATTGTGAGTTCTTTTGAACCTTTGTGAACTTTACTTTGAAGATTTATCTTGCAACCCTAACTAGTTCATAGCTTAAGGTAGTAAGATAACTTTCTTTTTTGTGATATCTTTGGTTTCTTTTGATATTCTTCGAAGGCGGCTAGTTTCTTTTACTAGTTGTTGTCGTAAGTTATTCAAACTAGAAGTCAAGATCCAAATCTATTTCTTGATTAGCTTATCTCTAGCGAAGGAAATTGGTTTCATAACCAACTTGTTGCCATTAGGATCTTGTCAAAATCTAGATTAACATAATCTCGGGGTTCTTGGATCTTTCCTTGAATTTCGACATATCTAGTCTATTTTTTTCTTGCTTTTCTTACTCCGCTTGCATTTCTTTACTACTTCCGCGTTTCATCAACTTATTTTTCTTTAAGTTCTTGGATCTCCCAATCTTTGTGTTATCATTGGTAGTTTTAGATAAAGCTGTAGTGGTATAGTTTTTTGGGTACTTGATTAAGGCTGCCATGGATAGTGGTCGATAATGGAGGTGAGTGTCGGCTATGAAGGTAAGAGAGAGACCACGAGAAAAATATGTATTTTTCTGTCAAAGAAAAAGAAAATTAGGTTGAAAAAATAACTTCATGCGCTCAAAATCTTGTTATCTAACACGCATATGCCACATCAGCCATAAAGGTTCAGAAGATACACTTCTAGTAAGTAGAGGTGTCTAGTTGGTCAATTGAAAATGGAGGTATTCAACTGATTGTTGGGGACAACTTAAAGGGGCCGATTAGGTATTTCGCCAAAATGTTTTATTATCACCCAGTTCTTGTCTCTAACAACTTGTTTGGATGGTTGTTACCTATCGTATCGTATCGTATCGTATCGTATCGTATTGTTACTTTAAATACAATGTTTGTTTTGATTATTACTTAAATTTTATTATATCATATCGTTAAATCCATCGTTACATAACGATGAAATGTGCCACTTTATGTAACGATCGATTTGGTGTGGTCGCATCGTTTCCTTGTCCCCATATTTATTTGTTTTGGTTATGGAGATTTTCAGTAAGATGCTAAAAAAAAGCTAAACAATTGGGGTGGATTAAAGGCTTGAGTATTGAAAGAAGGGTGAGGCAAGTTGTGTCATTTCACATATTTTATATGCATACAAGACCTTACTGATTTGTGAAGCTAAAGAAGAACAAGTCCTTTATCTCAGAGGGGTCCTACTAGTCTTTGAAGCAGTAACAGGTTTAAAGGTGAATTTGGCAAAAAGTAGCATGTTTAGCATTAATGCATAACATTGTATAAATAATCTTGCAGAGTGAATGGGTTGTGAAGTGGAGCAGTTACCAACTACTTATTTGGGGCTTCCTTTGGGTGCTAGGAAAAATGATCAAAGGATCTGGCAGAGGGTAGTTGATTGATGTTGCAAAAAGTTGACTCCATGGAAAAAGCAATACTTATCCCTTGGAGGCAGACTCACCTTGGTTAGTAGTGTATTGGATGGGATTCCAACTTATTTGATGTCTTTATTCGATATACCTGTGAGTGTGAAGAAGAAACTGAATACTATAAGGAGCAAATTTCTATGGGAAGGGAGGTGCAGAAAAAAGGAAGCTACATCTGGTCAAATGGCAAAAGGTGATGACTGCTAAGAAAGGAGGTGGACTGGGATTCAGAAACTTGAGATTCCATAATAAAAGCTTGCTTTATAAATGGTTATGGAGATATAATGATGGAAAAGAGAGCTTATGGAAGAATCTTATAAATGCCAAGTATGAGAAGAAGGAAGTATTGAGCCCTCCAGTTGTCATTACTTCCTCAAAAGGGAGCATCTGGAGCAACATAAGTAAACTGTGGAGTGAATTTCAGCAACATACTAAATTGAAGTTGGGGAATGGAACAAAACTCAGATTCTGGGCTGAAGTATGGGTAGGAGATGTGAGATTGAAAGACAGATTTCCGTCCTTATACAACTGCTCTCTTAATAAAGAAGTGTGGCTGAGCATTATTCTTCCAATGGCTGGCAGTTGAATTCCAGAAGAGGTTTTAATGATTGGGAGATGGAAGAAGTTTGTCAATTTTTTCAGTTAATGGACACGATTGTGATAGAGGAAATTAAGTAGGACACCGTGATTTGGACAGCAAGCGCAAATATGAAGTATTATGTCAAAAGTGGCTATAAACTTGTTCAGAAACAAGCAGACTATTATGTATCTAATTGGCCATGGAAAATGCTATGGAGTACAAAGGCACCTGTTAAAGTAGCCTGCTTTGGATGGTTAGTTATCAGAGAGGTCTACTTAACTCAAGACAATCTGCAGAAAAGAGGTTTCAATTTGAGCATTAGGTGCTATTTGTGTGAAGAAGATCTGGAACCAGTCAACCATCTGTTCATCATTATAAAATTACAAAGCAATGCTGGGAGCTATTCTTGAACCTCTGTGGAGTTACTTGGGTTATGCCCTCAAGCACAAGAAATATACAAAGAAATGTTTGTTTTGAAAATAGAAGAAATCAGATTTCTAGAATCAAAAACTCTTGTCTACATAACTTGTTTTTTTGGTGTAAGAGTTGTCTGTTAGAAAATATGGATCAGTATATGAAATTTTTGGATTTGCTAGGAAAGATGTAATTGGAAGTTTTCTGTAGATGTTGTCTGTTCCTTTTATGTAATTTTCTGTACCTACTTTTATCAATAAAACTTTACCTTATCAAAAACAAAAAAGAGTCTGGTGCTTTTGTCTGGAATGTTTCCCTATCTTGATCAAAGAATTGAGCATTTCTAGCTATACTACTATAGGAGATAGTAAACAGAGTGGGGTTTAGTTTCTGCCCTTGTCTTCAGTTCCTGTGCCAAAAGAGTTACTTTTATGTTGTCGTGATAAGTTTAATCTTGCCTCTTTCTTTTACGAGAAAGAAAGTTAGTACCTATGTTGCTTTTTGATTTTCAACTAAGAATATTGGAGATAGTTAATAGAGTTTGTCCATCAAGTTACTAAGAAACTGACTTCTGACTGTAGTCTGCGGTACTTTTTTACTGGTGTGAAGTGTTAAGAATTTGTATTGCCGTAAATAAATAAAACAATAATCTTTCTGAAAAAGAGAAATAGAAAGTTAGTAGAAATAAATTCTGAAAACAGTATTTAAACTTCAAAATAAATTTCGAAATGTTATAGGAACAAATCGAGCCCACTGAAAACACAGTGTGTCCTTAAGGAAATTATTCCCCTCAAGTACCCGAGGTTATGGAATATATTCTCCCAGGATAGAACGATTTAACTCACCGGAGTGTTGGTACCAAAAATGCCGGTGAACAGCGAACCACTCGAAGGCTGCAAAACACACTGGAATTTTTTGTGTGCAACCTTGCAGAACAGCCATGGCTGTTGGAACAGGTATGAAATTTTGCGGAAAATGTAAAACGGATTTCAAATAATCCGGGAAAAAAACGGGCCGGACCGGACCGGGTCGCGGGTCATGGATTATTCCGGATTGAATTTTATTTAATTAATTAATTAATTAAAGATTTGAAAAGAATTTTGTCCAAAAAGATTAATCAATCAATCTTTGACAAAGCCGAAGCCGAGCGACGACAACTGCGCAAGGCTGGCCTTCTTCTTAGCTCTTTAAGAGCTAAAAGATAACTTCTCTTTATATACATAAAGATTTTCTTTCCTTCTAACAATGAGGCACAAAGTGCATTAGTGAACTCATTCAAAATTTCACTTCCCTCCATTTCTTATCCCACCATTTTCCATTCACACTTCTTTTCTTATTAAACAACAAAATCCAACATGAAGTGCTTTCGGCATAAACACGGTACATATGAACATCCTCTTTGTATTGATATGGCAGTTTCACATCTATGATCCTCATTGATCATGATGTAGGTTACTCTTGTCGACAGTTTAACTATTTACTGCTTCAGCTTGTGCAGAATAAATAGGTAGTTCCGCTGCAGAGTATTAAGTACTGATCTTGCTTCTTCAGAGGCAAAGGAGTCGCCAAAATGAACTAGACCACCATACAGTTCCAGAAATCATTGTATCTTTTAAGTTCATTTTACTTACAATTTGGAAGAATGTTCAGGTGAGAAGTCTCCCATTACTTAGCACATTATATAGAACTTCCTGAAGCTCGTCCGCGTTACATGCATTAGGGTCACATGTAGTCAAGGGATAAAGAATACTACATTTATACCAAAAATGATGTTACTGTAAAGAGAGAACATGTAGCCATACTGACTGTCTGGAAATCTTTAGTCACTGCTGAAATTCTTGCAGGAAAACGCGCCATATGGCTGAGCATTTCCTTCATTCTATCAATTGAACTGCAGCAATAGCTGGTATTGCATCTCTTAATTTTTGAGTAAGAGCTACACGAACTGTCATCACCGAAGCTGCAGGTCCACTCAGTCGAACCTTAACAACGTAGTCATTAATCTGAACAAGCTCAAGTTCTCCACCACCTGCTCCTACCAGATATGGTCTAATCTCTCCAAGAAGCTGACATTATTGGAAATAATGCATTATTTTGGTGTCTAAATACTACTTAGAACAAGCTAACAGTAATTACATATGTTAATAAATTATTGGAAATAAATCTGCAGAGGCCATGTGTCTTGTACCTTCTCAATATTTTCCTCATTTAACTCAAGGCCAGTCTCAGAGTCCTGAATCTGCTCTACTTCCATTATTTCAGGGATTTTGTCGCGAAGGCGAGTTTCAATTCCCATTTTAAGTGTCATTGTTGAACTTGGACAAGATCCACATGCTCCCTGAAGCTTAAGAATTACAACTAGGCCATCGATCTCATGTAGTACAACATTCCCTCCATCTGCCATTAGGCCTGGCCTGACTTCATCTAGAACCTTCTCAACATTTTCCTCGGTTAGTGGAAGGACACAACTTGGTGACACTACAATACCTACAGTATCAACAAACAAAAATATCACGACTAGTTTAGGTACACTAGTAAATGTAACAGGATTATACGACAAATAACACAATTCCATGGAGCAGAGAAATTACTAACACAACAATCTCAGGAGATGCATCGCGAAAAATAAGACCTTAATAAGATAGATCAAGACAAGAAATGATGCAAGTCAGTTCAATAATTTCATCGGATTCTGAAGGCAAAAATTACAAAGGTGATACTAGGAATTCACAGAACATTACTGAATTGATAACTCTGAATCAAATAAAAGGCAAAAATTGAAGGCAGGTATTTTTAAAGTGTGGAAGTCTCTCAGTAGCCGTAGTAATTTCAGCCAAAAAAGAAACAAGACAATCAGCCGCCTCTAAATTTAAACAAACAGTAAAAACTAAATTAGATGAATCAGCATCATTTACCTGCAATATTTCTTCTTTTACCAGTTTGATTAAGCCCAAGGAATCGTCTAACATGAAATTGACCTCTTTGAAAAGAACTTTGCTTTGACGAAAATGGACTGCCCTGTGAAACACAGTTCTATGAAGAGATATTGACATCAAGATTACTTCAAGGTAAAATATAGAAAATTTCTCCAGATATACACAATTTAACAGCGTAATCAGAAACACAAAATTGAGGAAACGAGGAGAACAATTTTATGTCAAAACAAGTCCATTGGATAAATATGTTTTGCAAGTTAGAGTTAAGTTACGAGCTTCCTTGTAATGTAAAAAAGAAGAATCTCATTACGTAGAGAAGAATTTACATACATAAGTGTAGAAGTACATAATTGTGTCTGAATCTAAGGTAACAGTACCCTAAAATATGCTGAATACAACATTCATCCTACAACAGAGTTAGCAAGATATGTTTGACATTACTATTAACAAACATAACGAGGGTAATACCTTTGGAAAGGAAGTCGAGGCAGGAGAGAATCGTTCTGATGAATGGCTAGCTGATGATGACACTGTTGGTTTGAGACCTTGCATTTGAGTTGAAATTGCAAACATTATGTACTCAAAGTATCACCAAGTCAGAGGGCTCATTTTTCTTGAGTATATTCCTGGAGTACATGGTTCCAACTGAGTTAGAACTAGAACTTATCTAGGAGGAAAAGGCCAAGGTTTAAACAACCATGATTACCAAGAAATTAACAACAACAACAACCCATTAGAATCTCACAAGTGAGGTCTGGGGAGGATAGTATTTACGCAGGCCTTACCCCTACCCTGGGAAGGTAGAGAGGCTATTTTTGATAGACCCTCGGCAAGAAATTAAAATGGGAATAAATTATTTAATACCCTTCTGCTTATATCATGAGGGTCAATCGAAACAGCCCTCTCTACCTTACTAAGGTAAGGTTAAGGTCTGCGTTCACGTTACCCTCCCCATACTCCACTTGCAGGATTTCATCGGGTATGTTGTTGTTGTACCCTTCTGCTTATACTATAATTTCCCCCCCCCCCCC
>MU690462.1:164745-176507 GCA_026770625.1 Nicotiana glauca
ATCCTAAGCCACAATTGATTTTACTTCTTCTCCTGCAATCCACCTTCCAACACAACAAAAAACTTTCATGCTCGCTTCCAATTCATATGCTGACTTTGGATGTTCCATGGTATTAAAATCATTCGATTCTTAACATTTTCCTATATAAAAACAACAACAACCACGCCTCAGTCTCAACATTTTCTATATAACATTTCCCTATATTATCAACAATTTAAATTTAAATTATACTTTTGTCATCTCTAAGTCTCAGGATGTTAGACTCCATCCTACTAGTAATATTAGCATAATTCAAATTGCACTTGAAAACGATATTTTCCTACCAATTATCTTTTCAATAATCAATTTTTATACGATTTATCACTACCATTTGCATTACTACTGCTTCTAGCCAAGGCACACACATGTATTTGAAGAATCAGAGAAGAAAAATCTTTAAAACTTTTATCTAAAATCCTCACAACCTCAGTTCCAAACACCAAGCCATAGAAGAGAAACTGTGAAGCAAATATAAACTTAAAAAATTTCTGGGAGTTAAAAGGAAGAGTAATGGTGAAAAATGAGTACCTGGTACGATGATCAGTCAATAGAAATGTGCAACTGCAACCAAATGGAGTTTCGAATCCTTTCTCCAGTTGGGCGTTGGTAGATAGTCATTGTAAGGTGTATGTAAGGCAGTTACTTAGAGGGAATGGATGTGGTATGGACACGTATTCACTCTTATGTGGCCTTTTCACTTACTATTTAAAAGCGGCTTTCATTTTTCCTTAGTTAATTATGTTATAAAATCTTTAGTAAATGTGGATGTCCACTACTCTCTCTATTTTTACCCATCATGTAAATAACCTCTCACTACTCATTAGCATTATGATTGTAACTCACACACCTCCATAACCCATCCCCATGATCTCAATTGTTAATGTCATGTTTAAGACAATTATTTTGTAACCTTCATATGTAATAGTATAAATAGAGGCATGAAATGTGAGATGAAACACACTTGAACACTTGATGAAATAAGAAAGTTATCTCTTCTTCTCTTCTTCTCTTATTCTACTTATCTTCTTGTTTTATATTGTTACTTTGAACTACATTTCGTAATACGTTATCTGCACGAAGTCTCTAACCTCAAGGTTGAGCTCCATTTCTTACGAGGTATATCTATATGATTTACTATCAAATTATATATCAAGCCTAATAATTCTTTAGTTTTTTTTTCTATATTAGATATACATATGAGTATATTCCGCTTAATGAATACTGGTTCCTTTATTTTTATTTTTCTTGTGATGTTTCATCGTAATAACTTGAACATAATTTTTTATTCATGAATATAGTACTGACAAAGATCGATGAACAAAAAGTGTAAATCTTTTGGAAAACATAAATAATCCTTCTAACACCATGGAAAACAGAAATAATCATGAATCTCATGACATTATAGTGAATATTCCTAGCAATAATCTCAAAGCTAAGAGGAGCTAATAAAATTTTCATTGTCCAGTACATTGGGAATAACAGACGTATAGACGAATATACCATTATCATTCATTTTGGATTGGTATTTTTTACCTAAATATCATACAAAATCAGAAGAGTTTAGTGTAATCATTTCTTTATGCTATTATCCTAATTATTTATCTTCTTTGATAATCTTCACTATGTCGAATTTGTCAAAGCTTAAGTTTGTGGCACTTGATATTTCTGAAAAGAACTATCTATCATGGGTTCTCAATGCTGAGATTCACTTTGCTGCTAAAGGCCTTGGTAACACCATTACTCATGGTAATGAGGCATCAAACCAGGACAAAGCGAAAGGCCATGATTTTCCTTCGTCATCATTTGGATGAAGGTTTGAAGGTTGAATATTTAACAGTGAAAGGTCCACTTGAATTGTGGACTAGCCTAAAGGAAAGGTATGATCACCTTAAGGTTACGGTATTCCAAGGGCTCGATATGAGTAGATGCACTTACGGTTGCAAGATTAAGACCGTAAATGAGTATAACCCTGTTGTATTTTAAATAACTTCCCAATTGAAATTATGTGGGGAAGTTATGAATTATGAGGATTTGCTGGAAAAGACTCTATAGACTTTTCATGCCTCAAATATAGTATTACTCCAGCAATACCGTGAAAGAGGTTTTAAAAAATTTTCTGAATTGATCTCATGTCTTCTGGTGGCTGAGCAACATAATATACTTTTGGTGAAAAATCATGAAGCCCGTCCCACTGGGTCAGCTCCGGCTTCCTGAAGCGAATATGACAGCTAGACGTGATAAGTTTGGAAAAAGACAGAATAATAATCATGGCCATATGAATATGCGTGGGCATGGCAATGGTAAGAGACGATATAATAATTGTCATCATGGTGATCATGGCAAATGAGAGAACAATATGGGTTCTCAAAACAATCCTTCAAGAGGCAAAAGCGGTAACTGCCACCGTTGTGGCATGAAAGGTCATTGGAAAATTGAATCTCGTGCACCTGAGCATTTTGCCAGGCTTTATCAAAACTCCATCAAAAGAAAGGCAAATAATATTAGAGCATCTTCTGCTAATGCCCCAGTGGAGTCACACTTGACCTTTAAAAATAATTTTGAGGCAGGGCCTTCAAACAAAAATAATGACAATGTCGAGGCAAATCTTGCTTTAAATGATGATTTTCAAAGCCTCGATGATCTTACTCATTTGGAAGTTGAAGACTTCTTTGGAGATCAAATCTAAAGTTTGATCATTTTACTGGGGAATGCAATTATGTTATTTTTATTTTCAGTATTTTTTTGTCTCGTTCTAAAGTTATTTTTATTTATTTTCAAGTAGTACTTAAGTTGTCTTATGTTGTCGTTGGTGATGTTAGTTTTTTCGTATTTCTCATGATGTACTTCTATTTTTTTATAAAGAATATAAAATTTGCCAGTCTTCAATTGGATCCAAGATGAGTAATGAAGATTTATGCCTTTTGGATAGTGCTACAACTCACACAATATTAAGAGAAAATATATTTTTCTCTTATTTGGTTATGAAAAAAGCTTATGTTAATATAATATCTGGTAGTACAAAGTTAATTGAGGGCTCTGGAAGAGCGGCCTTATTATTATCTAGAGGAACGATATTAACTATTGATAATGTATTGTATTGTAGTAAGTCTCAAAGAAACTTATTGAGTTTCAAAGCTATTTGCCAAAATGGCTACCATGTTGAGACATCAAACAAAGGAAAGGTTGAATACCTTCATATTACTACAATAAAAGTGGGTAAAAGATATGTGCACGAAAAATTACCCGTATTTTTTTGGGTTGTACCACACAAATATTGGTGTGTTGGATCACATGCCATAGTAAACAAAAGGTTTACTAGTTCTAATGATTTTATCATTTGTAATGACCGGTTGGGCCATCTCAGTTCTAACATGATGCGCAGAATAATAGAGAATTCAAATGGGCACACATTGAAGAACAAGAAGATTCTTCAATTTAAGGAACTCTCATATGCTGCTTTTTCTCAAGGAAAATTGGTTATTCAACCATCAGCAGCTAAAGTTGGGATTGAATCCCCTGCATTTCTAGAACATATACAAGGTGATATATGTGGGCTTATACACCCTCCATGTGGACCATTCAAGTATTTTATGGTCTTGATAGACGCATCTACAAGATTGTCACATGTGTGCTTATTGTCAACTCGTAATATGGCATTTGCGAGATTGTCGGCCCAAATAATAAGGTTAAGAGCACAATTTCCATATTATGCAATTAAGACAATTCGTCTTGATAATGCTGGTGAATTTACATCTCAGGCCTTTACAGATTATTGTATGGCCACTAGAATAAAAGTTGAGCATCATATTGCTCATGTTCATACTCAAAATGGTCTAGCAAAATCATTGATTAAAGGACTTCAACTAATAGCTAGACCATTACTAATGAGGACAAAATTTCCCCTTTCAGTGTAGGGTTATGATGTTTTGCATGCAGCAGCACTTGTGCGCATAAGGCCAACCAGTTATCATAAAATCTCTCCATTACAGTTGTCACACCTCTTTTTTACCTGCACCCGTGGAGAGGGTATAGTAAAGGGAGTTTTTCCAATTAAAAGACAATCAAAACGGGACTCATTTATTAAAAAATTCAGAGTCGCCACTTGAGATATTTGTGGTGTCTCAAGTCACCGATTGAGAATCCCGAATTGAGGAAAAGGTTCGACTCTGTATTACAGTCCGCGAATCAGAAATCCGAATATGGAATTCTGTTAATCCGGGAGAAGATATTAGGCATTCCCGAGTTTCGTGATTCTAGCACGATTGCTCAACTGTTATATTCGGCTTAATTATCTGATTTTAATACATTTTGAACCTATGTGAAAATTTTAACCTTTTAACCGCTTTTATTCATTTTTAGAGAAAATTGCAACGTTATTAAAATATGTCTCGAACCATGTTACATAAATGCACCCGTAGTTTTTTGACCTATTCCAACATTGTTGGGATTTGAATATGGGTCACATAAGTATGCACCCGAGTTTAAGAAGGTAATGTTATTAAACGACGCGCCTGAAGCAACTAGCGCGTTAATAATTTTGTGAAAGCCCTAAAATTTGCTAAAGGGTGCACCTCGAATTCTAAGGGTAAACAAAATTAATTCAAGCGAGGGCCATGCTATTGTGATTTTGTTCGGCGTGGCACACCTCAATTTATTCTAATCAAGGCATTTCTAAACTAATTTATGAGGGCTATTCACTATGAATTATCTAATTATGACTCACCTCCTAATTATTTGAAATGATCTATTTTAAATAAAGAGGAAGCCCAAAAGAGCTCAAAATGGCATGTCAAAACTAAAGCTCAAACGAAATAAATAAACAATGGTCCGTTCCCCGTTGCATTTAAGCCCATGACGTATTGCAATTACAGAACTCATGCATTGAAATAATTTGGGCTAAGCTCGATAACAGGACCAGTTCGCACATATGAGGGCAGAAAAGTGGGGATTCAAGATCAGTTCCTTTGCATTCAGGCCCAGTAGAGCCCGAATTGAACTTTGGTATCATTAGCAAGAAATGAGACGCAAGTTCGAATCCACAACCCAAACAAAAGATTAACCTTTAGCATTTCACATTTTTATCAACAAAACAAACGGACAAAACTATGGGCCAGGACTACTGAAACACTAAATAAATACACACTTTACTATTTTATCTTCAAAGGACAAACTCACTTCCCCAACTTGCTGAATAATTTCCCAAGGCTAGTTCAAACAAAGAACATTTGGGACCGATTAGCCATTATAAAGCCATAATCCCAAAGATGACTCTATTGAGCCTTAACATTATGAACAGACACTAAACATTCGAAATGCCCAGATGAAATACCACTTAACTGAATTTCACAAAGTGCAACTATCAATTATCATCCATCATCACAATTAACTTGATATTAACCCGTAATTTGCAGAGGGAACAAATAGAGAGCAAATACAGCAGGACTCATACCAAAAATATCACAAGAATGTGTAACTGTTTGATGTACTTCCCAGTCCAATTAAACTACTATAACAAGCTTTAAATCCAGCAACTATTCAAGTAGTAACTGTTACATCTATTTTCATGTTAGCAACTTATTAGTTACAGCCATCAATAATAAACAGTTACTATATTAAACAAATACAAAAGCAGGGGATATAGAAGCAATAACACTAAACTAAAGAGCCAAGACACATTGGAACTATTTCATTTCATTCTGCAAA
This sequence comes from Nicotiana glauca, assembly GCA_026770625.1. Lineage (NCBI taxonomy): Eukaryota > Viridiplantae > Streptophyta > Magnoliopsida > Solanales > Solanaceae > Nicotiana > Nicotiana glauca. Next base: position 170,488 of record MU690462.1, read on the forward strand.
CCAAAACTTCATACGTGGCTTTAAGCTCAAAGAATGTGTACCTGGAAGTAATGGAAAACAAATAGAGGAGGTTCAGCAGAAGAAAACAATAGCAGCAGTATAACAGGATTCAATACTAGCAGCTAAATTAAAACTAGTTTCAAACCCAGGAAATGATATTGAGCAGTCCAAGAATTAGTTTCAAGTAAATAACACCCCAGCAAACATCAAACCAAGCTTCAATGACTCAAAATAACCCTCAGGGGCTTCAACTCTTAGCTTACTGAAATCACAAGAATACTTAAACCATTTTTTACCCTCATATAATCTTAGAGAATTGTTTCAGGAATTTGAAGAGAGTTCAAAGATCACTCAAACTCTAATGAAACAGCCAACAATCTATTTTTCTCCGTGTATTCCCCCTTTTTCCTATCAATCTCAATATATGTGTATCAATGTATATCAGTGTATATCAGAGTGTTTTTAGTGGACTTTTTCACTCAATGCTCTCAGGCTCTCAATACTCTCTATCAATGTATTCTTTCTTAAATTGTTAGCTTTGCAGGATCTTTTGTCTCAATTTTCAGACCCCGTATCTCCCCAAATGCCCCCTGTTTTATATCCTTCATCAAACCTTTTCCAGCTCATAAGAACACTAAACCCCTGTATTTCCACTTTCAATTAAGAAGTATTTTCCCCCATGTTATTCTCTTATTTTTCCACTACTCAATGTCAGTTCCACTATTAACCCCTTTTCCCCTTATTAAATTCAACTAGTATGGGCAGCTTGTATTTTAATCCTAGCGTGCCTGACAACCATTGTTGGTATACCACTAATCCTAAACCATTTAATTCTGTTAATTATCCCTTAACCTTCTCATTAGTCAATAAATCCCCCTTGCTATTTAATTCCAGAACAGCTTGGGTCAAATTTGACCCAAAGCAAACCAAGTTCAGGTTTTATCTAATTGAACCAACCTATGTCTGACCCTCAAATTGGGTCATGGGTCAATCACCCGACCAATTGACCCTTTTTTTAATCCTCTTAAACCAACAAACACATTCGAAACCAAGCCAAACAGTTCAAATGGTAACTAAAAATAACAGGAATTTTGAGTAATCTCAAACAAAATCTAACTGACTATGAAATTAAGACTAATATAATGAACAACCTATTTATCAATTTGAAAGGGAAGTGTTTCTAACATATGATTAAGGAAGAACAAAACTGATGAAAAATGAACCAAATGAAAAGTCTGAAAGAGAAGGGAGAAACAAAATGAAAGATAACTCAAAATTAACAGCAAAGAAAAGAGAAAGCAATACCTCAGAGATTCAGATTGGACTCGAATCAATTTTGACAGGTCTTCAATTTCCGATCGGACTAGACCTTAAGCTTGTGTTTTCAAGTGAAAACCCAAGATTAAGGTCCAGTCTAGTCGAAAAATCCTTACAGCTCCTTTTTGTACTTTAGGGCTTGTGAACTTAGGGTTCAGATTCGATGTTCGGGCATTTTGGGGGGGATTCGGGGGAAGCTGGTAAGGGATTTGGGGTGAGGGTGGTCCGATGGTTGTATGGTGTTATTTTGGAGGTGATTGGGCGAGTTAGGGTTCGGGGTTGACTCTTCGATCTAATATTCGAAGAGTTTTGGAGTGATTCGAGGGACATGGGTTGAAGATTTGGAATGGGGACGTCGAGGGGGTGCTATGGTGTAAATTTGGAGGTGTTTGGGAACTGTCCGCCGCCGTGAGGCGATTACCAACGACGTTTGGTGGTGGCGTTAGGTGGTGAGTCCAGGTCTATCTCTAAGCCTAAGAGAGATGAGTGAAGGGGGGGTCGGAGGGGGCTGGGTCGTTGGAACGAATATATACTGGGGTGGGGATTGAATCCAAGCAGTTGGATCAACTGAGATCAATGGCCTGGATCAATTCACTTATGTGAAATGAGGTCATTTTGGCCTGTTGGGGATTGGGTCGGTCCGGAAAAATGGGTTGGGGCCAGATCGGGTGAGGGTGGAACATTTTGGTACCGTTAGATCAAGTGGGTGTTAACGGTTCAGATCAACCAATCTGAAATGATGTCATTTCGTTAATGCTGGAGACGGATTGAACCGTTCGATCTAATGAGATCGACGGTCCAGATTGAGTGTGACAAAAACGACGTCGTTTTGGGTGTGTTTTGGTTTGGGCTTCCCGAAAATATATGATTTGGCTCAATTCCGAATTCTCTTCTTTACCTCTATTAATTCTTTTTTTTTTATTCCTAAATTTTCCTTAAAATTAAACCTAAAGTCCTAAATCAAAATATAAAACATAATCAACTTAAAAATACTAAATAATGCTTATTAATAACTATCACACATAATTAACTAACAAATTAAAAGAAAACACGAGGTTCGACATTAAATACTAAGAAACAATGCAAAATACATTATTTTGATTTTTCTATTTTCCTGAAACGCTTAGTTTAACAATTAATTCTGAAATGGCTAAAAATATAAATATAATAGCCACATATTTTTTTTATTTTCCATTAATTTAAAACAAATAAATGTGTCCGGACAAATGCAAATAATGACAAAAATACCACAAGAAATCACAAAATTGCACACAAAGAAAAACTTGTGTTATTTTGAGATTTCTGGGAATAATTCATGTGAGGCAAAAATCACGTGCTCACAACAGTTAACGTTTTATCAGGATCCAAATATTTCCCATCTAAGAATTTTTTGATGTGCGGTATATGTTCCAATTGCTCCAGCACAACGCACAAAGATGGGTCCTCAAAGAAGGTTGGGAGTATATGTTGATTATGAATCTCCTTCAATTATTAAATATCTGGAGCCTATGACAGGAGATTTGTTTATAGCCAGATTTGTTGATTGTCATTTTGATGAATCAGTTTTTCCAACATTAGGGGAAAAATAAACAGCTAGAAAAAGAGATAGATTGGAACGTATTATCTCTATATCATTTCGATCCTCGTACAAATCAATGTGAACAAGAAGTTCAAAAGATAATTTATATGCAAAATATTGCAAATCAATTGCCGGATGCATTTATTAACCTTCCACGGGTTACTAAATCGTATATTCCAGTTGTAAATGCTCCAATTCGAGTTGATGTCCTAGCTGAACAGTATGATAATGCAAATGAGTCTAGGCTACGCCTTAAACGTGGTAGACCAATCGGTTTCAAGGATAAAAATCCCCGAAAAAGGAAAGGAGCAAATGATCAAGTTGATCATAACATGGAGGCAATTGCTCAAGAAGAGCATGCAAAAATAATAATTGATAAGACCTCACAGGAGGTTCTAGTACCTGGAAATGGTGAAAATGAAGAGATCTCAATAAGTTATGTCTCTACGGGAAAAAGGTGGAACTAAATAACGTTGTTGTTAATAATAATTTTACATATAATGTTGCAGTTGAAATAATGCAACAAGATGAGGATCTTGAGCCGAAATCTATCGATGAATGTAGACATAGAAATGATTGGCCAAAATGGAAAAACGCAATTCAAGTGGAATTGGCTTCGCTCGAAAAACGTAAAATTTTCGGACCAATAGTCCGAACTCTTGAAGGTGTTAAGATAGTGGGTTACAAATGGGTTTTTGTGCAAAAACGAAATGAGAAAGTTGAAGTCGTAAGATATAAAGCACGACTTGTGGCACAAGGGTTTTCGCAAAGGCCTGACATTGATTATATGGAGACATATTCTCCTGTGGTAGATACAATTACCTTCAGGTATCTAATAAATCTGGCAGTCCATGAAAAGCTTGATATGCGGTTGATGGATGTTGTCACATCTTACTTATATGGCTCTCTGGACAATGAGATTTTTATGAAAATCCCTGAAGGATTTAAAGTTCCTGAAGCACATAAAAGTTCAAGAGAAACTTGTTCAATAAAGCTTCAGAAATTCTTATACAGATTGAAGCAATCAGGTAGGATGTGGTACAATCACCTTAGCGAGTATTTGCTAAAGGAAGGGTACAAAAATAACCTTATTTGACCTTGTGTCTTTATTAAGTGGTCTGGATCTGAATTTGTCAGCATAGCTGTGTATGTTGATGACTTGAATATAATTAGCACTTCTAAAGAGCTTCCAAAGGCTGTAGAGTGTTTGAAGAAAGAATTTGAAATGAAAGATCTTGGTAAGACAAATTTTTATCTTGGCCTACAAATTGAGCATGTACCAAATGAAATTTTTGTCCATCTATCAACATACACTGAAAAGGTTTTAAAGCGCTTTTACATGGATAATGCACATCCATTGAGTACCCCAATGGTTGTGAGATCGCTTGATATAAATAAAGATCTATTTCGGCCTCAAGAAAATGATGAAGAGATCGTTGGTGATGAAGCTACATATCTTAGTGAAATTGGTGCACTGATATATCTTGCCAACAATACTCGACCAGATATTATTTTTGCAGTAGGCTTATTAGCAAGATTCAGCTCCTCCCCAACAAGAAGACATTGGAATGGTGTTAAGCATATATTTAGATATCTTCGGGGAACTATGGATATGGGATTGTTTTATTCTAATGAATTCAAGTCAGAAATGATTTGCTATGCCGATGCAGGTTATTTGTCTGATCCATATAAAGTCTAACCTCGAACAGGCTATTTGTTTACATATGGAGGTATAGCTATATCATGGCATTTAATGAACAAACAATAGCTGTCACATCTTCAAATCATGTAGAGATAATAGCCATTCATGAGGCTAGTGGGGAATGTGTTTGGTTGAGATCAATGACTCAACATATTCGGAAATATGTGGTTTGCCTATGAAAACAGATAATCCAACTACACTATATGAAGACAATGCTACATGCATTGCTCAACTGAAAGGAGGATACATAAAAGGAGACAGAATAAAGCACATTTCACCGAAGTTCGTTTTCACGCATGATCTTAAACAAAATGGTAAAATTAATGTTTAACAGATTCGTTCATGTGAAAATTTGATTGATCTTTTCACTAAGGCATTAGCAACCTCAACATTTGAGAAATTGAGACAAAAGATTGGAATATGCTGTCTTCGGGAAATAAAGTGATGTGTTCATGAGGGGGAGTAAGATACGCGTTGTACTCTTTTACCCTTAGCCTAGGTTTTGTCCCATTGGGTTTTGCTAGTAAGGTTTTTAACGAGGTAGCAAATAAAGCGTATTATAGATATGTGTACTCTTTTTCCTTCACTAAACTTTTTTCCTATAGGGTTTTTTCTTAGTAAGGTTTTAACGAGGCATATTATCTATTTTTGGACATCCAAGGCCGGGTGTTATAAAATCTTTAGTAAATGTGGATGTTCACTACTCCCACTACTTTCACTCATGATGTAAATAGCCTTCCACTACTCATCACCGTTATGATTGTAACTCCCACACCTCCATAACCCATCCCCATGATCTTCCCCCATGATCTCAATTGTTAATGTCATGTTTAAGACAATCATTTTGTAATCTTCATATGTAATAGGATAAATAGAGACATGAATTTGAGATGGAACACACTTGAACACTTGATAAAATAAGAAAATTATCTCTTCTTCTCTTATTCTACTTATCTTCTTGTTTTATATTGTTACTTTGAGCTACATTTCGTAATAAATTATATATATGATTTTTTTTTATGAACACCAATAATTTGTACAGGGATAACACATTTTCTTTTGGTTAGTCGAGTATTTAATAATCAATTAAAATTAATTAATTTACTGGTTAGTCTAGGTTACAGTTTATTTTGCATAAAGATGCAATGTAGGTATCGTTAAATACTGTTTTTACAGGATTTATGTTCATATAGAGTTTTGATATTAACCAATGATTGTATCTTCAAAAAAACGATAAATAAGAGAAAGCTTTGAGGCCTTTAAAAGGCAAGCAAATTTGTTGCACGTGACTTTATTGTATCCAAAAGTTAAAATCGTTAGGATGATACCTTATTGTTTCACGATAATGAAAAAGTTAGGTTACCTTGTGTATTTCTATTGCAAGAAACCACACACACACACCTCCCCCCCCCCCCCCCCCCC
>MU690462.1:177364-206737 GCA_026770625.1 Nicotiana glauca
TTATAGCCCATATTTCAATTTATAACCAACTAGACGAAAAATAATAGGTTATGATTCAACATCCAACTCCAATAGATTCTTGAAATTACTATTTAATTTTTAAAAAAAAAATTGCTCAAGCTTTTAGTTAATTTTTGAATCAGTAAATGTGACTCAAATATTAGTTCAACAAACCAAATTTATTTGGATGGAAAAAATTAGAGTTTTAACAAGCTTGATTATGTGGGTTTAAATTTTGAATTTGATTTTGTGAGAAATCTGGAGTAGGTGTTATTTAGACTTGTAGAAATAGTATAAGAAAGTTGTATATAAAATTTAAAGTCATTTAATGGAGATTTGGACTGATTTTGAATAAGAATTGCAACTGAAAATCGTGGAAGTAGTTCGTCTACAGACACTTGTATAAATGTGTATAAAATTGTATAATAGTGTATAAGATGTATTTATACACTCATCTACTCTATTATACAAGATTATACATAATTATATAAAAAATTGATTTCGTCTTCTTCCTTGTGTCTTTTCTGAAATTTAACTAAAATCTTGCTCAAATCTACTCCAAATCACTTTAAATTTAAATTTTGAGCTCCTATTGATATTTTAATTAATTGGAACAACACCCAATCCAAACAACTAACAAACTCAAAAAATCATATTTTCGAAAGTAAAGCTTTGAATGGCCTTCAATGGTGGACTTCTATTATTCAATTTTCTTACATTGCAACCAGGTGACACAGGGGGAGAAGAAGAAATACACGGCCGTTTGAAACATATGTAGAAGATGTGAGAAGAAGAGAGAGTGAAAATAATGATTGTGAGAACATAGATTTAACTCCATAGCCTTTAGAAGCAATGGTTGTAAGAACACGAATTTTAAATTTGCTATTTCTTTCAAAATATGTACAATATGGGCTATGTCAGTAAAATGTAACGACACGACCGGTCGTTTTGAACCCTAGCGCATCGTTCAGCAGTCTGAAGCCATGAGCAGCTTTATTTCAGGTATTACGACTTGTACGCGTGGTTGGAATTGAGTTTCGGAAAGTTAGAAGTTGATTTGAGAAGATAATTCTCATTTCGAAAGCTTAAAGTTGAAAGAATTAACTAGGACGGGATTTTTGAGTAAACAACCTCGGAATCGGGATCTGAAAATTACAACGGGTTCGTATGAGGATTTCGGACTTGGGCGTATACTCGGTTCGGGTTTTGGATAACCCAGGGGCGTTTTGACGCCTATTGTGGAAGCTAGCATTTTAGAAGAAATTTCATAAGTTTGGCTTGAAATGCATTCTGGTGTTATCGATGTCCGTTTGGGATTCCGAGTCCATGAATAGCTCCGTATGATGATTCTGGAGATGGGAGCGCGATCGGAAGTGAATTCGGAGGTCTGTAGGTCATTTTCGAGTCAATTAGCTAAAGATAGAAATTTGAAGATTTTTGAGAAGTTTGATCGGAAGTGGACTTTTGATATCGGGGTCAGAATCTGATTCCGAAAGTTGGAGTAAGTCCGTAATGTTGAATATGACTTGTCTGCAAAATTTGAAGTCAATCGGACGTGATTTGATAGGTTTAAATATCGAAAGTAGAAGTTTAAAATCCTAAAGTTCATAAAGCTTGGATTGGAGGTCGATTCATGATTTTAGCGTTGTTTGATATGATTTGAGGCCTCGAGTAAGTCCTGTGTTTTGGGATTGGTTGGTATGATTGGTTGGGGTCTCGGGGGCCTCGGTTGAATTCCGGGTGGTTAACGGATCGAAAATGGATTTTTTTTGGAAGGCTGGGGTTGCTGGTTGCTGTCATAAACGCATCTGCAGTTTTTGGACCGAGATGCGGCACTTCAACTGCAGATGCGGTTTTGGGCTGGAAGTGAAGGAACCGCAGATGCGGGCACTTTACCGTAGATGCGGAAATTGTTGGAGGCAGAAGGGTGTTTTAAAATCGGGTTTGAGTTCATTTCACCCATTTTTTCTCTTGGTGTGGGCGATTTTGGAGAGCTTCAAGTGGGGTGTTTCATCATCATCGACAAGGTAAGCTAACCCCACCTATCTTGAGTTAGATATATTGATTTTTTATGGGTTTTAGCATGTAAATTGGTAGAGAACTTGGGGTTTGAGGAAAAACCTAGAAAATTAGTATTCTTGAATTTTGACCATGATTTTGGGTATAGAATTTAGAGAAAATTATATATTTGAGTTCGTGAAGCTATGGGTAAACTTATTCTTCGAAAATTTTGGAGATCCGGGCATGTGGGCCCGAGGGCAATTTTGTCAACTTTTAGATCGGGGTTAGGAATTGTTATAAATTGGGTTGTAATGAATAATTGAGTATATATTAATGAATTGGTATCATTAGTGGCTAGATTTGGAGCCTTGTTTATTGATTCAAGTCTTCGGAAAGGCGTGGAATGTCGGTTTTGGAACTTCGGAGCAAGGTGAGTCTCCTTTCTAACCTTGTAAGAGGAAATTGTCCCCATTGGTGAGTTAATTAGTTATGTGCTTCTATTTGTGAGGGTTACGTACGCACGAGGTGACAAGAGTCCGTACGTAGCTACTATTATGCTATTGTCCGGGTAGTCTAGGACCCAAAAGTATGCTATACTTGGAATATTTACCATCTTATTGACAATGTGTATTGCTTAAATCACATTGGATTTGTAAATGAGTTTCTAAAAAGATTTAAACTTCATTTTTCTTAAATTACTAAAGAGTATTAGCTCTTCTTTGGATAATTGCTCCATGTTGACTTCTCGATTGACTGTCTGTCTATGTGTATTTATTTTTGGAATGGGCCGAATGCCTCGGTAGATTAATTAGATGCATCTATAGGTGCGCCATCGACCCTCGGCAGTGTACAGTTTACATTTCTGTTGGAGTGGGTCGTACGACCTCGGCATGATTTGCACATGCTTGTATTGTTGCCTTGAACTTATTATGTTGTTATTGTCTCTTCATGGCTTGAGAATATTTGGATAAATAATGAAAAGAAATTTTGGAAACTTCCTATAAAAGAAATAATTGTTTACTCGTTTCCTTCCATTGAATTAAAAATCATGTTTATAGAAATCCACAATTTAATATATTATTGACATCATTATTGGACCACTAGTAAGTGTCGAAGTGATCATCTCGTCTATACTTCTTCGAGATTAAACGGGATACTCATTGAATACACGTTGTTTTCATACTCAAACTACACTTTTGTGCATTTTTGTTGCACAGGTATATATAACTCTAGTGGCCTACTGGGCATAGCCGCACGGATGATTCTGGGACTAGGTGAGCTGCATTATTCGAGGCAGCCCATAGCTAGTATAGTCCCTTCCAGCATATTGTGTTTACTTCCTGTCCACTGTATTCCGGACTGATGTTGTATTTTATTTCCTTCTCATTAGATGCTCATGCACTTGTGACTCCGGGTTCTGGAATGATTTTGAAATATTTTGTATTAATTGCTTATTATTTAATTTGAATTGAAGCAGTTACCTTTCTAATTATAAAAAAAAATTGAAGGAAAACCTTAGTTTTCAAAAATGTTAAAAATGAGAACCTTATCAAGTAATTTGATTGGCTTTCCTGACAGCAGTGTCCGGCGCCATCACAACTCTTAGTGGATTTTGGGTCATGACAACATGGTATCAGAGCACTAGGTTCCTAGGGTCTCACGAGTCATAAGCAAGTCTAGTAGAATCTCGTGGATCGGTACGGGGACGTCTGTACTTATCCTCGGGAGGCTGCAGGACTGTTAGGAGTACTTCCCTTCTTGATTCCTTATCGTGCGATTTGATCCTTGGAGGAGTATGCCTTTAATTCATTCATACTCAATCTTACGTGACGCGAGCCGCTTGTTATAAATCGAAAATTGAAGAACCGTAATGGTACTAAAGAAGTATAGCTGGTCGGATTATTATCGTCTCTTTATGGAAGAATATTTTATTGTTTCAACCCAATAGCGGTACTTCTGAGGGCATTGAGGCTAGGCACAAGTTGCCATGATGCTTATGAACTATTGTTCCGCAATATTGATATGATGGTAGGACATTTGCCTACTTGTCGGGGCGGTGAATGACTTGATGGGGAGTTTACTCAGTGCATAATCAAGAGATTCAGTATTTTGTTCCTGGCAGGGGAAAGGCAATCGGAATAAGGATGATCAGATGTGGGTTGGTAGAAGTAATGCGATGTGGTATTTGCAAGCATGGTGGAGCTTTCTTCTATGATGGGGTGTCGTTGTTGTAATTGAACGTACTAAGTTTATCAGCGTTATGATCTTCTACAATTCGCCTTTGAGGCAAGCTATTGTTAAATAATATCGAAAATGCGGCTGTCAGATATCGCAGGGTGCGGTAGTTCAGGATTGAATCCATGTTTCTAATGTCGACGGTATGAAAAAGATGATAAAGTTAGCATCAATGGTGGGTTCAAGTGCCACGAAGATAGATTTTATTTAAAGCAATAACTGAACAGCAAAGGATGAGTTCCGCCAAAGTGGGAGAGTGGCAGAGTTGCATATGGGCATTGTGGTAGGATGATTGTGCACCTTAATAAGAGTTTGGAGTGATTTGGGGGGAATGTTAGTGATTGGTGATTGGGGTCTACGGATTTAATTAGAAGTATGGGCTATTATGCGGCATGAGATTTGATAAAACGGGAAGGAGCTGCTTAAATGAAGAAGGATACAACATAACTTTGAATTGGAAAAATATTGCCGCACATTTAATTGATATCCACGAAGGGTGAATGGACTTGTGCAGCTGGAGAGTGAGCTCGGACTCAGGATGGATTATTGATGTCATAGTAATTATACCCCGTGAAGCAGCGTTGGAAGATGTTAGGGAGTGATTTCTACAGGTGGGTTATTCCTGTGAGCAGGTTAGCAGTCTCGTGGTTAGCGAGGCTTCTTCGAAGAATTCTATTGATTATACAGCAAAGAGATTGGTCGTGCGAATGTTTTAATGATTCAGAGTATAAAGAGGGGTTTTCTATAGTAAGATATCGAGAATTTTGGCGGTTGATTGCACAAGGTTATGTCAATAAGAGATTAAGAATCCTGGGGAACTCCCGAGTTGTGTAATAGTGGCTTCGATCTAAGTGGGAGAGTCCCAACGTTTATGATTGGGTTGCATGGTTAACTACTTGCGAGGTTTCTGGTTATTAGCATATGGATGGGTTATTTCGGCCGCGGGAAAGGAGCTTAGGTGGTAATTTGAGCAAAGGGGTTGTTAAAGGTGTGCTATGGTTGGCCTTGTTGGCTCTTGTTCAGATTTGGGGAATGATTCAGGATTGTTCTTTGTAAAGATGCGAGTTCCAAGGGAAATGATTCGACCAGGTGCTTCACCAATGGGGCATTCATGAGCTAGAAGATTTCTGGAATTGATTATATTAGGGGCCAAGTCAAAGCTGGTGGCTCTCAACAATGGTCCTAGTGAATTCAAGAGATAAAGTGTGATGCCTAATGATTTCGAGCCTATGGTTACGGTTAAGAATCAAGCTTGATAGAAGCCTATGAGAAGAGGCACAGAATGTTCTATGATGTTTTGGCTTGCGATGTAGCAATTGGGAGGTATGAAATGGTTCATGGGATATGAGACAACATGTCTCGTGATTTTGGGTCACTAGGGATGAGTGCAGATGGAGTGTGTTAAGTGTTGAATGGGGTTATCATTGTTTCTATGGCAATCAAGGACAAATTGGAAGAATAGAGATTAGTTAGCCATAGTCGAATTGGCATGTTGTGGGTAATGATCAGTTCTTTTAGCGTGATCAAGTTATGCGAGTGAATTGTGACTTGCGAGGCTTGTCGGCCGCTGTAGTTAGTGTTATTCAAAGGTATTCCACTGTTATGGCCTGTTACGTATAGGTGGATCCCGGAAGGGTTATGGTGGGTTAGACCACTACTTAGAGATTTGCATATTCTACAGTTATGAGAATTCACCTGTGTGCTGCTACGGTGCTCCTGAAGTGAGTTAAGTGAAAAGCTTTTATATGATGAAGTGTTATTTTATTAGTGGTTCCGGGGTCATGATGAAGATCGTATTCTATCGTATGTTGGCATGTTGGGTGTAGTGAGTGATATGGAATTTGAAGTAAAGATCAAGGTAACAGCTCGATATGGACAAGGATATCACGAGATTGGATGAGCAGGAAAGGAGTTTCGATGTATAAGGTAAGTTGGCTTTGTCAACAGTGTCACCTAAGATCGGTGTTTTATAAAAGGGCCTTGCAACCTGGTTAATGATTCTTGATCGCTTTTCAGCATTAGTGCGGTCATTGGTTTGGAGGTATGACCCAGTTAATTATTATGGTAAATTGTGGGAGTGCGTCCCACAGGAAGATTGCATAAGTGTGGCAGGTAGTCACTTGATCGATTAAAGACTTAAACCAAGTATGAAGGCTGTGATAAAATCATTGATTTGAGAATATATGCCTAGAAGGCATTCAGTCTATTGAGTTGTGGACTGCAGATGATTTCTCCGACTATGATGGATGCCCTTATGTGTTATGAGCGTAAGAGGAGTTATTATGGACCTTTGAAAGGTAATTAGCCTAATTCAGTGCGATCAGAATCGGCTTGAGGTCGGTGGATGGAATCAAATGTGAATATGGGCTCTATATCAGGCCAAACGGGTTCATTTCTGTAATGCGCTCCTTATGAGGGAGTAGTCAGGGTGGTATTTCATCGTCAGATATTCCATGTAGTGATACGTTGCGCGGTGTGAGTTGTGAGGCGGCTTGAGGAATTGCTTATGTGTTGAGGATCTGCGTAGAAATGATGTTATATGAGCAAAAAGAAAAAAAAGAGGCCGTTGAGATTCAGATTGTGTATCGCACCTCAGTTGTGCTTGAGTTTTGTAGCTTATAGCGCTATATGTCCCCTCAAGGATGGTATTATTCACTTAGTATGGTTGTGACCGAAATTCAGTATTTTATTGTAATGAGAAAATCTAGCTCGATATGCATCTCCTTATGTGAGGTCTATGTGTGGATCGGGTGGCACGCCGCCATGGGTATGTTATTTGGATCGGGTTGCGCACCGCAACAGTGTGATGTTGAGTATAGTTTTCTGTATGCTATTTTTGTATGCCTTGCTTCCTATTTTCCTATTTTCTAAGTAAAGTCCGTGTTAGTGCGTGGGTTAGGTAATTCCTTCCAGAGTTCATTTTCCTTTTGTATCGCATTTGAATCGGTAGCCTATTGGCACATTACAGCATCATATGAGACATTTGGTCATGTTGGGGTGGCTTATTGCCTGAGCAGTTCGTACTGGGTGAGACGAGATCATTGAATTCGAGATCAGTGCAATCTGAGTCTATGAAGTATATTAAGGACTTAAGACCATTGTTTGGTTCAGAATGAGGTGATTGTTCTTGCCAGGAGTATAGACCTAATGAATTGTTGTTTCGGCAGTAGTTATGAATTTATATAGATCCCATCCGTCGTGTCGGTATTGTAAGAGTTAGAACATGACATATGTATGTCATGCGGTGAAATGGGAACATCAGATTCGTGGAATTTCAATTAGATTGATCAGAGAATGTTATTGTGGTCCTGTGATTAAAGTGGTGCAAGTTGTGGATTCAGCTAAGGTATGTAGTAGTGTTTTGAGGTTGCGTGTAGCTATTGATACGGTAAGCGTATGCTGGAAGCTGGTTGGGCATAGAATTCTGGATGTTGGAATTGGACTCTAAGGCTTATTTGATTGAATAAAGGGAAATATCTTCAGAATTTATCGAGCTAATATGCTTAACTGAGTTGTCGTAGCACGAGAAGGTGCATGAGGTGTTAAACAGTGATTTCGGACTACTTCAGTGTAGTTCTCAGCACATTCGAGGACGAACTTATGTTTAAGTGGGAGAGAATGTAATGACGCGATCGGTCATTTTGATCCCTAGCATGTCGTTCAGCAGTCTGAGGCTATGAGTAGCTTCATTTCAGGTATTACGACTTGTACGCGTGGTCGGAATTGAGTTTCGCGAAGTTCAGAGTTGATTTGGGAAGAGAATTCTCATTTCAAAAACTTAAAGTTGAAAGAATTAACTAGGATGGGATTTTTGAGTAAACAACCTTGGAATCGGGATCTGAAGGTTCCAACAGGTTCGTATGAGGATTTTGGACTTTGGCGCATGCTCAGTTCCGGTTTTGGACAACCCAGGAGCGTTTTGACGCCTATTGTGGAAGCTATCATTTTAGAAAAAATTTCATAAGTTTGTCTTGAAGTGCATTTTGGTGTTCTTGATGTCCGTTTGGGATTCCGAGTCTGTGAATAGCTCTGTATGGTGATTCTGGAGTTGGGAGTGTGATTGGAAGTGAATTCGGAGGTCCGTAGGTCATTTTGGAGTCAATTGGCTAAAGATAGAAATTTGAAGGTTTTTAAGAAGTTTGATCGGAAGTGGAATTTTTGATATCGAGGTCAGAATCCGATTTCGAAAGTTGGAGTAGGTCTGTAATGTCAAATATGACTTTTCTACAAAATTTGAAGTCAATCGGACGTGATTTGATAAGTTTAAACATCGAAAGTAGAAGTTTGAAATCCTAAAGTTTATAAAGCTTGGATTGGAGGTCGATTCATGATTTTAGCATTGTTTGATATGATTTGAGGCCTCGAGAAAGTCCGTAATGTGTTTTGGGATTTGTTGGTATGATTGGTTGGGGTCCCAGTGGCCTCGGGTGGATTCTGGGTAGTTAACGGATCGAAAATGGAATTTTTTTGGAAGGCTGAGGCTGCTGGTTGTTGTCATAACTGCAGATGTGGCACTTCAATTGCAGATGCGGTTTTGGGCTGGAAGTGAAGGGACCGCAGATGCGATCACTTTTCCACATCTGCGGGACCGTAAATGTAGTCACTTTTCTGCAGATGGGGGCACTTTTCCGCAGATGCGGAAATTGCTGGAGGCAGAAGGGTGTTTTAAAATCGGGTTTGAGTTCATTTCACCAATTTTCTCTTGGTATGGGCGATTTTGGAGAGCTTCAAGTGGGGTGTTTCATCATCATCGACAAGGTAAGCTAACCCCACCTATCTTGAGTTAGATATATTGATTTTGTATGGGTTTTAGCATGTAAATTGGTAGAAAACTTGGGGTTTGAGGAAAAACCTATAAAATTAGTATTCTTGGATTTTGACCACGATTTTGGGTATGAAATTAAGAGAAAATTATATATTTGAGTTCGTGAAGCTATGGGTAAACTTATTCTTCAAAAATTTTAGAGATCCGGGCACGTGGGCCCGAGGGCAATCTTGTCAACTTGTCGATCGGGGTTAGGAATTATTTTAAATTGGGTTGTTATGAATAATTGAGTATATATTAATGGATTGGTATCATTATTGGCTAGCTTTGGAGCCTCGTTCATTGATTCAAGTCTTTCGAAAGGCGTGGAATGCCGATTTTTGAACTTCGGAGCAAGGTGAGTCTCCTTTCTAACCTTGTAAGAAGGAATTGTCCCCATAGGTGAATTAATTGGTTATGTGCTCCTATTTGTGGGGGATACGTACGTACGAGGTGACGAGAATCCATGTGTAGCTACTATTATGCTATCGTCCGGGTAGTCTAGGATCCAAAAGCATTCTATACTTGAAATATTTGCCATCTTATTGACAATATGTATTGCTTAAATCACATTGAATTTGTAAATGAGTTTCTAAAAAGATTTAAACTTCATTTTTCTTAAATTACTCAAGAGTATTAGCTGTTCATTGGATAATTGCTCCATGTTGACTTCTTGAGTGACTGTCTGTCTGTGTGTATTTATTTTTGGAATGGGCCGAACGCCTCAGTAGATTAAATAGATACATCTATAGGCGCATTGTCGACCCTCGGCAATGTACAATTTATATTTCTGTTGGAACGGGCCGTACGACCTCGGCATGATTTGTGCATGCTTGTATTGCTGCCTTGAACTTATTAAGTTGTTATTGTCTCTTCATGTCTTGAGAATATTTGGATAAATAATGAAAAGAAATTTTGAAAACTTCTTATAAAAGAAATAATTGTTTACTCATTTCTTCCATTGGATTAAAAATTATGTTTATAGAAATTCACGATTTAATGTATTATTGACATCATTATTGGACCACTAGTAAGTGTCGAAGTGACCATCTCGTCTCTACTTCTTCGAGATTAGACGGGATACTCATTAAGTACACGTTGTTTTAGTACTCATACTACACTTCTGTGCATTTTTTTTGCACATGTATATGTAACTCTAGTGGCCTACTGGGCGTAGCTGCACGAATGATTCTGGGACTAGGTGAGTTGCATTATTCGAGGCGGCCTACAGCTATTATAGTCCCTTTCAGTATATTGTGTTTACTTCCTATCCACTGTATTTTGGACTGATGTTGTATTTTATTTCCTTCTCAGTAGATGCTCATGCACTTGTGACACCGGATTCTAGGATGGTTTTGAAATATTTTGTATTAATTGCTTATTATTTAATTTGAATTGAAGCAGTTACCTTTTTATTTATAAAAAAATTGAAGCAAAACCTTAGTTTTCAAGATCGTTAAAAATGAGAACTTCATCAAGTAATTTGGTTGGCTTGCCTGACAGCAGTGTCCGGTGCCATCGCAACCCTTAGTGAATTTTGGGTTGTGACATAAAACTTAAACACATGGGCCATTTTTTGTTATGGTGTGAAGTCATGTGTATTTTCTTGTAATTCTAGGTAGAAAAATGTAAATGTTCCCTCAAACTTAGCTGAACTTCTTGTATTGGGAAAAATCGAGTTAACATGTGGAATTAATGTGTGTTGACATGTCAAGACACGTGGATAAATAAAAGAGTGATAGCTAGCAATGAGTATTCAAACAGCTGCGAGCTTTAATAGGTACGAGCAAAGGTACAAGAAACAAGAAGGAACGGTTACTCGGATCTTTTGATAATGTGAACAGACACCGGAGGAATGAACCTAGCTAGCAAAAGTACATATACGTATTATCTGTAATTAATGAGCATCAATTATGGGGAATCTTCACGAAACAGTTTCGATTGTCAATTATAATGTTACATTAATGTCATGAATTGCTCATAATTGCTCTATTATGAGAGGAAAGAAACATAGTACTTAGAAATAGCTATAAAAGGAGAGAAATAACAATTGTATGGGGACATAGATTATTATTAGAATATACTGATTTACTTTGCTTTATTTCGCTTACTCATCTACTTTTCAATTCTTCTTTTTCATTACATAATTATTTACTTATTTGATTATTACTAACTCGAGTTCTTCTAAAATTAAGCTTTAACCGATATTCCTATTTTTTGGTTAAACAAATTGGTTCTGACGACGGGAATCTGATAATCTTTCACTTTCTAAATTGAAACCTTTTTCAAAACAATCATGTCAAATGTCAATGACAACAACCATAAAATTTACATCACCAAGAAAATCATCAACATTAGGAGAATCAACAAGATGATAGAACTCCAGTTGCCTTAGAACGAAATTCTCCTCGACAATCCCGAGAGGGGACTCCTGACGGGTCTGAATCAAATATGAATGAGTAGTTTGAAAATGATCAAGCTATTGATGAAGCTTTGAAAAAATTAATCGTCCAATAGGTCAGTAATACTCTTCAGGCTTTTGCTAACCAGCTGCCAGGTGTTGTGCCACCAACACCAACTCCAAACAACAACACCGTGGAAAATCCTCGCTCAGGACTCGCTAACTCAGGCAGTGGAGGAACTCCTAGCGAATCTCGTGATGGAGGATCAGGTAACCCAGTTAATTCTGATTTACAAAGTTTAGTACTAAGGCCCCCTTTTGGCCATGAGTTTTGCAAAAATAAATTTGGGATTTATTTTCAAAACTCATATTTGGCCATAAATTTTGCCCATATTTTGGCCAAATTCCAAATCCCAAATTTCAAATTCCAAAATCAGCTATTTTCAAATTAAGCTGATTTTAATCCCAAAACTTAGGAATTATATACATGTTTTTCCAAAATAAAGTTGAAAAATATATTTTGAAAACGTATGTCCAAATACATTTTCATCTTCAAACCAAACTTCAGCCAAATCAGATTTTTCAAAACAAATTTGGGATCTATGGCCAAATGCTAGCTAACTTTGCAGAAACAACTCAAGGAGCAGAGCGATCGCATAGAGCAGATACATGGAGTGACGCCTATAATCAAGGGAATAGATATGGACAAATACTCTCAACAACCTTAGAAGCCAAGTGTTGCTCCTTTACCGATTCCAAAGAAATTCAAGATGCCTGATATTCCAAAATATGATGGAACAACTGATCCGCGGGATCGCGTAACTGCATTTACAACCAGTTTAAAAGGAAACGATTTGACCAAGCAAGAAATTGAATCAGTATTGGCAAAAAATTCTGAGAAACACTTACAAAAAGAGCATTAACATGGTACTCTCTCTTTTACTTGAAAATTTAATTGATTCTTTTGCTGAGCTTGCAGATTCATTTATCAAAGCACACTCGGGAGCTCAAAAACTTGAAAAATGAATGGAGGACATTTTCAAAATAAAATAAGGAGATATAGAGCTGCTTAGGGTATTCGTAGACAGATTCCAGCGTGAAAGGATGATGTTAGCACGTGTACCTGATAACTGGGCGGCTATGGCCTTTACTAGTAATCTAAATGAAAAAAGCTCGGAAGCCACGAGGAGACTCAAAGAAAGTTTGCAAAAATTTCCAGCAACAACCTGGAATGATGTTTATAATAGATACAGCAGAAGCTACGGATAGAGGAAGATACTATCATTCAGCCTCGAAAAGATGAAAGGGTGAGTTCAAGATGAGCTGAAACTTAAAAAGGGTCCGGTAAAAATAGGTACGAGCCTTACATGGGACCAGCAAGAAGGGATTCACGTTCAAAATAGGAAACCCAAAGTATGATCCTAGATCAAGAGATAGAGAGTCAGGTTCATCATCAAGGTATGGAAAAGAATGAAACATACGAGATACGCGAGATGATGACAGAAGCTCGAAAGCAAAGATCGGAGGCTACAGTTTTAATGTTAGCACATCCGACTTGGTGACTGTTTTAAGAAGCATCAGAGACAAGGTATGGTGGCCAAAGGAAATGAGATCAAACCAAAACAGGCGAAATCTCAATTTTTGGTGCGAGTTTCATAACGATCATGGTCACAAAATGGCGGATTGCAGATTATTACAAGGTGAAGTAGAATATTTATTAAAAATGGGGTATTTAACTAAATTTTTTAGTGAAAAGAGAAAGCAAGCATATATGAAGAATAGGCAGGAAATGCCAAAGCCTCCTTCACCAAAAAGGACGGTTAATGTCATAAGTGGAGGGGAAGAGATCAATGGCGTAACATACACGACAACAAAGAAAGTGTCAAAAATAACAGTTACCCACGGGAAGCGAGTTCGACAGGTTTTGGAAGAAGATAGTATTACATTTGATTATGCAGATGCAGATGACGTGTTAACCCGCATAATGATGCACTAGTAATATCTTTACTTGTACATGACACTAATGTAAAATGAGTTTTGATTGACCCAAGTAGTTTCATGAATATAATTTTGTTAACAGTGGTAAACGAGATGCAAGCCAATGATAAGTTGATACCCATGGCACATACCTTATCTGGTTTTGACAACTCATGTGTCGTAATAAAAGGGGAGATAATATCACTACATTCGCAGAAGGAGTAGTTAAAGACACCAAATTTTAGGTAGTGAAAATGGATATGGCTTACAATATGATTCTCGGCAGACCATGTATTTACAAAATGGACGTTATCTACTTTACATCAAGTTTCCACCACAATAGGGAATACGACAAATCCATGGTGACCAACAAGCTTCTCGAAGCATTAACTCTGTGGCAGATTCAAGCGCAAAATGTGACAAAAAATAGCAATCATAGAATTCAGTTAAGGATGCAGCAACACGAGCCTCAACTGAAGACGGGAAAATAGATGTAGATTCGAGGCCTGATACTATTCAAGAACCAAAAGAAAATGAAAACATCAAAACAACGATCGAGGAAC
This sequence comes from Nicotiana glauca, assembly GCA_026770625.1. Taxonomy (NCBI): domain Eukaryota; kingdom Viridiplantae; phylum Streptophyta; class Magnoliopsida; order Solanales; family Solanaceae; genus Nicotiana; species Nicotiana glauca. The sequence goes on from MU690462.1 coordinate 191,346, forward strand.
TGGAAGCTGTGGTACTATTTGTACATTGGCCAAATAGAAAAGTCTACATTGGAACCAACCTTAGCCCAGAGATGAAATGTAAGTTGATTGAATTTTTAAAGGCTAGTGCAGATTATTTTGCTTGGTCCCATTAAGATATGACAGGTATACCACTGGAGGTAATGACTAACAAATTAAATGAAGATCCATCATACCCATCTTTCAAACAAAAGAAAAGGAATCAAGGCTCCTTCAAAAATCGGGTGATTCAAGATGAGGTGCAAAAACTTTTAAAATTCGGGTCCATCTACGAGGTAAAGTATCTAGATTTGTTGGCTAATATTGTAGTAGTTCCCAAAAAGAATGGTCAGTGGCGAGTTTGTGTAGATAATATTAATCTAAATAAAGTTTGCCCTAAAGATTCTTTTCCATTACCGCACATAGATCGGCTAATGTATGCTACTGCAGGGCATGAATTATTAAGTTTTTTAGATGACTATTCAGGATATAATCAGATTAAAATGGATCCTCAAAATAAAGAGAAAACTTCCTTTATTACAGACTGGGGGACTTACTGTTACAAAGTTATGCCTTTCGGCTTAAAGAATGTTGGGGCAACATACCAAAGTCTAGTGACTGAAATATTTCAAGAAAACCTAGGAAAAATCATGGAGGTGTATATAGATGATATGCTGGTCAAATCACAACAAATAGGGGATTATATTCAACATTTGACTTACACATTTCAGATTCTTCACAAATTTAACAAGAAGTTAAATCCTGAGAAATGTGCATTTGGCGTGTCATCGGGTAAGTTCTTGGGTTTTCTTGTTTCTAATCATGACATTGAAGTAAATCCTGCATAGATTAAAGCTATTGAGGAAATTCCGAATATACTCATGAGCAAAAAAGAAGTACAAAGGCTGGCAGGAAGAATAACAGCCTTAGGAAGATTTATTTCCAAGTCGTCGGAAAAGTGTTTCAAATTCTTTTCAGCCTTAAAAAAGCAAAATCAATTTGAATGGTCTAAAGAATGTCAATAAGTGCTTAAAAATTTAAAAGTGCACCTATCAAATCCACCATTGCTAGCCAAACCAAAAGATGGGGAAAAATTACTTATCTACATTGCTATTTCAGAAGTTACGGTAAGTGCCGTATTAATACGAGAGGACCAAGGTAAAAAATCTCCGATTTATTATGTTAGCAAGTCTTTATTAGATGTTGAGACTAGATATCCTCATTTAGAAAAACTTGCGCTAGCATTAATTATGGCATCTAGGAAAATTAAGGCCTTATCTCCAATATCATCCTATTTCTGTGGTAACCGCCTATCTGTTAAGTAATATATTGCATAAACAAGAGTTATCGGGTAGATTATCTAAATGGGATATAGAGCTAAGAGAATATGACATTATATATCAACCTAGAACTGCAATAAAGTCATAAGTTTTAGCAGATTTTGTGGCAGATTTTAGCCAAGGGATACAATTGGAAGCAGAAAAAGAACTGCAGGTATTTAACTGGTCTAATCTAGGTACTTGGACCTTATTTACTGACGGTTCATCAAATGTAAAATGATCAGGTCTAGGCATTGTCCTGGTACCACATGCGGGAGAAACCATATGACAAGCCATAAAATGTCATTCTATCACTAATAATAAGGCAAAATATGAAGCTATGATTGCAGGTTTAGAATTGGCACGAGAGCTCGGAATAGAGCAGGTCATAATCAAAAGTGATTCGCAGCTTGCAGTTAACCAAATGCAAGGGACTTATACAAGTAGAGAGGCAAGGATGCAACAATACCTGAAAAAGGCACGGATTTAGTTAGAGAATTCCAAACTTGGAAAATCACGCTGATACCAAGGGAAAAGAATACCAAGGCAGACGTTCTAGCTAATCTTGCATCCTCTGCGGAAGTAACAAATGAAGAAAATGCTTCCATGATTCATTTGTTTTTGATCAAGATAAAAATGAGGTAAATTACAATAATCTAACTTGGGATTGGAGAAGCGAGATTGTCAATTTTTTCCAGTATGTAATACTACTTGAAGATAAGAAGAAGGCTCAGGCACTTCGCCAAAAGGCTGCTCGCTACTGTTTAAATCAAGGCAATTTATATCGAAAAATATTCGGTGTCCCTCTAGCAAGATGTCTCGGGACTTCTCAAATGGAATATCTAATGAAAGAAATACATGAGGGACATTGTGGAAATCACGCTGGAGTGAGATCTTTGGTAAAACCATAACTAGAGCTGAGTGAGATCTTTGGTAAAACCATAACTAGAGCTGAGTGAGATCTTTGGTAAAACCATAACTAGAGCTGGCTATTACTGGCCAAAAATGGAAGAAGTGGCAAAAACTTTTGTGGATAAATGTGACAAGTGCCAAAGATATGGCAAAAACATACATCGACCAGCTGAATTATTATATCCAGTTGTGGAACCATGGCCTTTTATGAAGTATGGGATGGATATCGTAGGACCACTACCACATGACAAAGGCAAGGTAAGATTTCTGTTAGTACTCACCGACTATTTTACTAAGTGGGTAGAATTAGGAGCCTTCGAACAGGTACAAGAAAAAGAGGTCAGAGACTTCATCTGGCGAAACATCATATGCCGGTTCGGGGTGCCAAAGGAGTCATGTATGATAACGGCCCGCAATTCATAGGTGCACCAATCACAGAATTCTTCCAAAGTTGGCAAATTAAAAGGGTTACCTCAACACCTTATCATCTGATGGGCAATGGACAAACTGAATAAACAAATAAAGTTATTATCAACAACTTGAAGAAAAGACTAGAATAATCAAAGGGCAATTGGCCATAGGTACTACCTGGAGTCTTGTGGGCTTACCGAACAACAACAAAAATAAGTACGGGAGAAATACCATTTTCACTTGTATACGGAACTGAAGCCTTAATTCCAGTCGAAATAGGGGAGCCAAGTACGAGATATACTCAAGCTACTAAAAAGTCAAATGAAAAAGAGGTGTGGGTAAATCTGGATTTACTTTAAGAAAGGAGGGAAACTGCTTTAATATGGATGGCAGCACAAAAACAAGGTATTGAGCGGTATTATAATCGGAAAGCTCATCTCAGGTACTTCAAGATTGGGGACTTCGTACTCAAGAAAGTTTTCCAATACATGAGGGCAGCCAATTCAGGAAAGTTAAGTCCAAATTGAGAAGGGCCTTACAAGATTCATGGTATCGCAGGAAAAGGTGCATATGAGCTTGAAACCCTGGATGACAAGATCTTACCTTCGAATTGAAATGCTGTTCATCTGAAGAAGTACTATTTCTAAGAGAAGGAAATACCAACAGTTAGGTATCCATACTTATGATTTTATTTTTGGATTGTTAAAGTTGTACTAACAATTTTAGATGATAGACAAAAAGCTAGCCCACACTAAATGATGATTTTAGACCTGAAAGACACGCGGAAGAAACATAATTCCCGGTATAGGGTTACAAATATTCTAATAAAAATAGAATGGGTTAAGCAGTCTTCATCTAAAATTATACCTCCGAATCCCATATGTTTTTCCTTTTTAGGAAAAGGACCGTATGGAAGGAATAATCAATTGCTCGAGATTTTATACTTCAAAGTTCAAACACTTGGGGGACTATATAATATACATATAATATATGTATAAGGAAGGCAAAGAAGGCTGAAACATTTAAATTTCAAGTCAAGCCTAAAGTCTACTCGACAAATATCAAGTTCAGAGCAAAGTCACGAGCCAAAAATGCAAGCCCGGTTCAAAAACCTGTGAATAATACACTCGTGGATATAAATTTTAAAATCTTATGAATGTTAAGGTTAAAGGTAGCATTTAGCCATGGGTCATAAAGAAACCCTTAGATTTTCTTTTTACAAATCTGTTGTAAAGAAAATAGCTATGGAAAAGTTATAGAAGATATTTAAATACATGTAAGATGTTATTTAAGCTTGACAAAGTTCGAATGAAAACTTTATCAAAGCTATTCCAAGAAACATGTGTGTTCCTATTTCTTCTTTCATATGTTTACACTATTATGAAGTTGAGACGTCTTCTTCATTAAGTGTCGTATATACAAGGGACCTCTTTTATAATTCATGTTTGATTAGGGACCTCTTTTATAATTCATGTTTGATCCAAAAATTCATGAAATTAGCTAGGAATTTCTAAAATGCACAAAGTTAAAAGAGTATAACAGAGACTCAAAGACAAAAGCATTAAATTGAAGCAAAAGCTTTATAATATTAAGTTAAAACTAAGTATAACTTAGTCTTAAACTAATTGTCATTATAAATCCCCGAAAAGACCTGGGGATATGTTGTTACCAAAAACGGTAAAAAAGAGTTAAACTTTACAAATAAACTTTCACTGTGGAGCAGGTTCTGAAGAAGAATTCAAGACGGCATCATCAGCAGCAAAAGGCTCGATTTGGTCAGAATGAGCTGGGACATCCACCGCACCAGGGTTAGCTTCAACATTTTCAGGAGTATCAACCATGGGTGAAGAGAAACTTTGGCTTTCCTGAGTTTTTTCTATTGTCTCCTTAATCTTTGCTATCTCAGCAATCAAGTTAAAGCCTTCCTGGCTTACCTTCATAAGTGTATCATGACGCGTGTTCAAAATGGACCAACTTACTTCAACAACAGCCTTGTGCTCAAGAGCCTTGTAGTCTTTTTTCCAATGATCAATTTCACTCTTGACTCCTCCCTCTCAGCTAAAGCAGCATCATAAGAAGACTGTAAAGGGGCAAGTGAAATCTCCAAGAACTTGACCTTATCAGAAGACACTCAGAGATCTTCTTTGGTCTGGGTGAGTGTTTGAACAAGCTCACCACCATAAACCTCTTTCTCTTTCAATAGGGCCTTGAGACCTCTAATCTCTTCAGTAGCTTTGGAGAGTAGTTCAGCAAAAGACGACTCGAGGAGGCTTTTATCCTTGCCCGCCTGGTTGGAAAAAGCTTTCTCAACTGCTAGCTCCGACGCCATGGCTCTTAGCTACTGCTCTAAGGTACATTTGTCTTCTTCTAAAACTCCCATCTCAAGTTGAAGGCTTTCATACTGCTCTTTCCAATTATCAGCCTCAATCTGGTAATCCGTAATCGTGCATCAATTGCTCTGTATGGAAAACCCTTTTTATCATCTCCGTACTAATGAGATTGATCTACAAAAAAGATAAGAATCTTAGCAGAAGGAAAATGGTATAGAATATGAAAATAAGTCTATACCTTCAGTGATGATTGCACAATGTCATTCATCCAAGTCAAAGAACTATGACTTTCTAGCTTGGACTTTTCAACCAGACCAATCAAGGGTTTGAACCATACGACAGCCTGGCCTAACTTTTTCAGAAGATTACCTTCGGCAGGAACTTCAATGGTAATTTGCTTAATTACCCTGCTTCCACTTGAAGAACTAATTTCAGTTCAAGAAATATTAGTAGCAGGGCCAGTATATGAAGTCATAATGGCTTGAGGCAGAGCAGAAATAGCAACAGTAAGAACAGGCAAAGGGCGTTCCATTGGGACAGATACTGGGAAGGAGGCAAGAGGTACTTTCTCAGACACCAAATCAAAGCCTTCATTATCAAACCCATGCGAAAATAGGTGCTCAGTAGAGTCACGAGCTGCCGTGGGAGTATATTCGTCAGAACTTACTAAAGTAGCTTCAAAAGACTCGGTCACGGGAACAGAACGAGGAGGGGGAGTAACTTCGTCATCCAAAATGACGCGTCTTCGAGCCCACAGCTTTCTAATCAAAGAGCTTCCATCCCGCTCCTCTTCGTCTTCAGAATCTTGGGTATGTCAGCTTTCCTTTTCGATGAAGAACTCAAGATTATTTCCTGAGCTCTTGCCAAAAAAAGTCTAGAAGCTGCGATCCACTCAGCGCTTATACCATGAATAGGAAACCTTGATAAAAAGAAGGGTTAAATATATTCTAATGAAAAAATAAATAAAAATAGAAGGAAAAGAATCAATTTCTTACCGTGAGTCTTAACCTTCCAACCAAACCTACTCGAGAGGTACTTCCAAGATCTAACTTCCATCGGAGCAACGATCAATAATTTCTCTACCCAACCACAAAAATTAGAAATCTCTTCAACAGTTCCCATGTTACTGAAAGAAAAAAAGCAAAATAGTCACGGGAAGTACAAACTCTTTTATAATTAAAAAAAAAAAAAGAGAAGGGATAAACTTGTAAAGAAAACTTACTTGCAAAATTTTACTTTTCAGGGAATGGCATATTTTCTTCACCCACTAACCCTACCATAGGAGCAGCAACAAATTGGGCGCACCAGCCACGATATTTATCGTCCTCGGGGCTGACTAAAACCCTCTTACTCCTCGCCACCAAAGTAAAGATCCCATGACGGAACAACTTAGGGGAGTAGAAGTGGATTAGATGAACAAAGGTGAAAGGTAGTTGAGCCAAATTAGCAAGTATCTTAAACATGCAACAACCCTCCATACAATAGGGCCAATTTGTCCTAAACACACATTGAAAAAGCGACAGAATTCAATAATAACTGGGTCAATAGGGGGTTTAAAGTCCAATGTAAAGGGGTACCAATACACAAAATAAAAGCCAGCTTTGAAGGAAGTGATCCTTTGATTTGCATTAGGGATCAAAATTGGGAAACCAAACCTCCAATGACAATCTCTACGGATAACAGATATCAAACCTTCAATAATTTGCGAAGGGTAAACATCGGCACGATCATGAGAGGACATAGAAGAAACCTGGTTTTTAATTGATTCTCTATTAGTATAAAAAGAAAGTTTAAAAGGGATAATTTTGTCTACTGTAGGTTCATGGACTGGTTCATTGGAATCCCTACTTCTAGCAGAAGACCTATGAGGAAGAGAAGCCCTAGTTCTAGAAGATAAAGGAGGAGTGGAACTAGGTGGAGAAGAAGAAGAACCTCGAATGGAAACTGACCCTAAACTACGTAACCTACCCCATCTCCTGCTCCTAGTAGGAGCAAGGGAAAGTTCATCTACGATAAGAACTTTTTGAGGATCAGGGTCTGAAGAAGACATAGTTATACTAAGAAGAAAAGAAGATTGAATAGTCAAAGATGGAAAACTTTTCTATGAAAGAAGAGACAAAAGATATATTTATACTCCGAAGCAACCGTCAAACAAAAAGGTAATGATGGGAACGTCATAATGAAAACTTTCACTTCGTGATTGATGTAGCCGTAAAAAAGCAAAGACGTTGAACGGTTGCAGAACCAATCAAAATCCACCACGTGTCACATGCATTAAATAGAAGTGACATGCGAAGCGTCAGTTCTGGAGAAGGTGTAATGATATGTGGAATGGCGACAAAAATTCCCGCTTTAATGAGATCCACTTCCCAAATATTCAATTGCTGAATAAATGGCAAGTGGGGGGACTGTCTGTATTGGAAAAATCGAGTTAACATGTGGAATTAATGTGTGTTGACATGTTAAGACACGTGGATCAATAAAAGAGTGATAGCTAGCAAGGAGTATTCAAAGAGATGCGAGCTTTAATAGGTACGGGCAAAGGTATAAGAAAACAAGAAGGAACGGTTACTCGGATCTTTTGATAATGTGAAGAGATACCGGAGGAATGAACCTAGCTAGCAAAAGTACATATACGTATTATCTGTAATTAATGAGCATCAATGATGGGGAACGTTATAGAATCTTTACGAAACAGTTTCGATTGTCAATTATGACGTTACATTAATGTCATTAGTTGCTCATAATGGCTCTATTATGAGAGAAAAGAAACGTAGTACTTAGAAATAGCTATAAAAGGAGATAAACAACATTTGTACGGGGATACGGATTATTATTGGAATATACTGATTTACTTTGCTTTATTTCGCTTACCCAGCTACTTTTCAATTCAATTCTTCTTTTTCATTACATAATTATTTCCTTACTTGATTATCAGTAGCCCAAGTTCTTCTAAAATTAAGCTTTAACCGAAATTCCTATTTTCTGGTTAAACACTTCTCTTGGCTTTTGTGGCAAAGAGAAGGGGCGGAGGGGAGCATTAGCCGTGAGTTCAGATGAACCCAGTAGTTTTTGCTTAAACTTTATATTTGCATTAGAAAATTTATAAAATTTATATAAATATTTAATTACGAACCCAATAATTAAGACAAATTTTGTGTTCGGTAATGAATTTAGAACGCATAAACTTCAAATCCTAACTTCGCTTCCGAACACATAAAGCAATTAGTTACTCGAAACCCACAACTATGCAGGAATGGTCCCTTAGCTATAGGAAACATGTTTAAATTATAGAAACTTAATATAGAATTATGGTGCGTCAGTTAAGATAGCTTAAGGCTAAAGCTCGAGAAAAACTCAAACGTAGATTTGAAAGTTAGAAGTCAATCAGATTTTTTGACTGGAGAAAAATGTATTTGGGATAATTCCAGTTCTTATTAAAATTTGTGCGTCTTGTGTGAGTGAAAAAAAAGTTCCAATAAAAAAACACTCTGTAAGTCCTTCATTGAACTTAATTTTTTTTTTGAAGAAGAAATTTAGTATTAAAATTTTTTGAAAAAAATTAAAAATACTAGTATTTAATATAAAAATTTAAAACTTTTCGTAAGTTACATTGCTTATATTAGTCAATCGCTTCTCAAGTCTCCTACCAAGATATACTAGGCTAAACAAAATTACTTCTACACAAATATTATTTCAAAATGAAGAATGAACGTATATTAAACGTGCTAATGCAAATTAAAGTAGGTAACTAACACATGAAATAAAAAGAAACACTCCCTCTATCCCACTTAATGTGAAGCTTTTACTATTTGGGAAGTCAAAAAAAAGTTTTCTTTGACCATAGTTTTTGTAAATACTTTTTAAATATTTTTAGATTATTAACTATTGTGACTTATAGCATAATTGCTAAATGCAGAATTTGTTTTATAAATTTAGAAATTCTATATGTAAATTCACACATAAAATTAGTCAAGTTAACTCTTGTACTTCAAAAGGTTCACATAAACTAGAACAAGGGAATAATACTTATAACCATAAACGGTTTAAAGATCTTTACGCATACGGTTTTAACGAGTAAATTTCATAAATGATCATATAATTATAATTTTTTTCCACCAAAGTCATCTAATTTTATTTTCTCACACGACATTAATATAACTATGGCCTTTTTTTTTTTCATCAAGTCACATAACTATGTTTTCTTACACAAAAATCATAAAAACTTTTACTAACTCATACAAAAATCTTAGTGATAAAAAAATATAAATTTTTAGTAGTATTTTCTTAATTTTGCGCTTTTTTATTTTTTATTTTTTGTCTAAATAATAATCAAATTTCTATATATTAGAAGAGCCACTGTTTCGACGTGTCTACTTCGTGGTATTAAAATTCAAACTCAGGGTATTACAGTCATTTTTTGTAAATAAGTAGAGCTATCTACGTGTCTATTAACATAGTCTTCTCATTCTTATCGCCTTTGCTCTTCTCTCTTCGTTATTTCTTGCTGATTTTCTATTTAACTGTGGATTATATCTCTCTCTATATGTATCTCATTTTGTGTTGAGTCCAAGTTTCGTTTTACTTTAATGTCAATTCAATCGAATAGTTTGGTTTATGTGTCGTTAGATATAAGTAATTGTGTATTTTATGCAATTTCAGAGTTAGTCATGAAAAGTATTATTTAGCGGCAAAAGCCGAGAAATGAACAAGATTGGTAGCTCAATGGACATGTCTCTCTAGCTAATTTGAAAGAGGCTTTTCCATTGCACTATTGAGGTATAAGAATTCATCAGATTCTCCAATTTTAAGGGTTTTGCTACTTCAGTTTTGCAGGCTCCATTCTTAGTGTAAGATATATGTGCTGCTAATTTCTTTTTACTATTATTTTCATATAGTTGATATTTTTGCAGGTAGATCCTCTGTAATTTTGTTGAATAAAAAAGTTAACAGATTGGAAGCTTCTCACTTTCTTTATGAAAAGAATTGTGAGGTTGATGCTGAGATGTAGTTTTCTTGTGCGCACCGAATCAGAGAATTAGATAAGATTGTATTAGTGAACTAGAGAAGCAACATAGAGATTAACATTTTTTTTTATGCATTCAGCCTTGATGGAAGATAGTGAAGATTTCAAGAGGAAGGTACAAGAAATAACCTCAAGATTAAAAAACGGAGTGACTGATATCAAGAAAGCAAATATTTCATAATAATCTCTACTCTGTATGTATGGTGTGGTATTTCATAGAAGGTAGGAAAAATGCTTTCGCACATGAGAAAGGGAGCTTAAATCTGGAGATATTGGAGGTAAAAAGCTCTTTTACTGTATGATAAACTATTTCTTACACCATGTAATCCAAATCTTGGGCTAATTTTATGCATGTCTTTATTTTAGTACATTGAATCAAGATCAATTTTCTTTTTGTCTTTTTTTTTTTTTGACTACATCGTAATACTAATAAGTTGTTTAACTTTATCTTACTTTGCAGGTGGTATTTCCTCTAACAATGTCAATACTCTAGCTGAAATATATCCTGTATGTGATAGAAATGCACTTAAATGCTTGCTCAGCTAAAATATAATTTATTTTAGACTTCTCTTTGTTGACAAAACTAGTTTTACACTTATAATTTTTCAGCTAAAGCTATCTTGACTGACATTTCTATACTATGGGAAAAACCTACAGTGGGCAGTTAGGTATGATGTTTCTATAATATCAGAAAATACTTTTATCAGTGTCGGCAATACATAAGGTGATTTAAAATTCTATATGAGTAGAAATTTAAGTTTCACTAACGTATTGTAGACTTAGAGCTAAATTTATTAATCAAATATATACAAAATAAATATGAAACTCAACAACGAGGAGCATACACTTCTCGAAGTTTCGGCAGTTGTCCGAATGATTCAGGGATTAGTGATTGTAATTGGTTTTCTCCTCCAAGTGTCTTTTCCATGGTAGTGTTGTTTCAAGGAAGAGACAAACCCGAAATTAAAGGATAAAAAAACCAAATTTTAACGTGGAAAACTCTTCAAATCGAAGGTAAAAACCACGGGATCACAAAGATCCAAAAAGCTTCACTATAACAATAAGAGGGTTACAAAAGTTCTCCAAATTGGCTACACAACAAGGGTCAAACACAGAGCAACAATAGCAACAAGAGCAACAATTAATCAATTGAAGAAAGAGTATAATCCACAAAACGAAGTTGCTGTTCGAGGCACAAAATCAGATGCTACGAGCCTCCAAATCCGATCTCCACCGTTCAAATCCAAGACCAAGATGTTACAAACACTCAGTCAAAATTTTAGCCCGATCCAACGGTTAACGAATCGGAAAATGTGATTTGAATGTTGGCTGGTCGGAATAAAAATCTGCAGCAAAAGAAAAATATTTTTCTTCTCTCTTCTCTCTTCTCTCTTCTCTCTTCTCTCTTCTCTCTTCTCTCTTCTCTTTTCTCTCTTGATGAAAGCTCTCTCTAAACCACTCTTATGTGCTTAAGTCTTTGAAAGACTTGTATCAATGAGCTTAGAATAATTCTTCAAGGTTGTCCTATTTATAGATCATGAGTGGTGCTTTCTCTTAAAGCCAAAACCCACTCAAAATAGGAATAAACCGAATCCAATTCCAAATAGGATTGGAAACCAAAAGAGAATAGGATTAGGCCATTGGGCCTTTGGCTGGACAACATGGGCATGTGCCCAACAAACTCCCCCTCCAGCCAAGGGGCCAAATGTGTCTTCAAGTAGAGGAACTATTGACAGGCTTCATGCCTGCCAATTTTCTACAAAATTCATGTTTATCTGCAACCACCGCCTTTGTCAGCATATCCGAAGGATTTTCATCAGTGTGTATCTTCTCAACCTCAAATAATTTCTCTTCCACGGCCATTCTTATCCAATGATACTTTCTATTTATATGTTTGGTCTTAGAATGAAAAGTGGAGTGCTTGGTGAGACAGATAGCACTCTGATTATCACAAAATAAGATGTACCGTGGCTGCTCAAAGCCAAGATCATTAATAAACTCCTTCATCCATAATAGTTCTTTGGCACCTTCTGTGACAGCAATATATTCGGCTTCTGTGGTGGATAGAGCTATGCACTTCTGTAGTTTAGATTGCCAAGAAACAGCTCCCCCTGAAAAAGTGATCAAATAACCGGAAGTGGATCTTGAATTATCAAGATTGCCTCCTAAATCAGAGTCTGTGTAACAAACAAGTTCGGCTTGCCATTGCCAAAGCACAACTCCAAATCTGCAGTACCTTTCAAATACCTTAATATCCATTTTACTGCATCCCAATGTTCTTTTTCAGGATTGAAAAGGAATCTACTAACAGTACCAACGGCATGTGCAATATCTGGTCTAGTGCAAACCATAGCATACATCAAGCTACCAACGGCAGAAGAGTAAGGAATACGAGACATCTCCTTTTTCTCTTCATCAGTAGATGGACTCTGACTAATACTCAATTTGAAGTGTTTAGCAAGAGGAGTATTAACCACTTTTGCATCTGCCATATTGAACTTCTTGAGTACCTTCTCAATGTATTGCTTTTGGGACAGAAATAATTCATTTTTATCTCTGTGTCGGTGAATTTGAATGCCCAAGATTTTCTTTGCTGGCCCCAAGTCCTTCATCGCAAATGATTTTCTCAACTGCTTCTTAAGGACTGCGATTCTGGATTTATTCTTGCCAACAATAAGCATGTCATCCACATAAAGCAATAAAATAATAAAATCATCATCAGAGAACTTCTGGAAGAATACACAGTGGTCTGAAGAAGTTTTCTTGTACCCTTGTTCTTCAATGACAGATTCAAACTTCAAATACCATTGCCTTGGAGCTTGTTTCAATCCATACAGGCTCTTTTTCAATTTGCAGACATAATTTTCTTTTTCCTTAGTTACAAAACCCTCAGGTTGCTCCATATAAATCTCCTCATCTAAATCACCATGAAGAAAAGCAGTCTTGACATCCATCTGCTCAACCTCTAAATCTAGACTTGCGGCTAAGCCTAGAACCACACGAATAGAAGACATCTTCACAACAGGGGAGAAAATTTCATCAAAGTCAACTCCCTTCTTCTGGCCAAAACCTTTAACAACTAACCTCGCCTTGTATCTAGGCGCAGAGGTATGGTTATCTTGCTTTATTCTGAATATCCATTTGTTAGATAAAGCTCTCTTACCTTTCGGCAATTTCACTAACTCATATGTTCCATTCTCATGGAGTGACTTCATCTCATCTTCCATCGCTTCGATCCAATGATATTTGTGATTATCTTGCATGGCTTCATCATAATTCTCAGGTTCTCCCATGTCAGTCAAAAGTACATACTCATCAGGAGGATAGCGCATGGATTTTTGCTTCTCCCTTGTAGATCTTCTAAGAGAGGTTTCAGGAGCATTCGAAGTAGTTACCTGTGCATGAATTGGTTGCTGATCAACCACAAATTCATCAACTGGAGCATCCATAACATCTACACCATGATAATCATTTTGATCTTGATCACTATCTCCATCATTGTCTTGGGTTCCTTCATGTGCAATAGGTGCCTTAGCAATTGAAACTGGATCAATATCAACTAAGCTCTCATTACTCTGAAAATCTATCTTCTCAGCTTTGTCAATATCTTCAATAGTTTGGTCTTCAAAGAATATTTCATCACAACTTCTAATAAGTTTATTGTCAATTAGATCATAAAAACGATACCCAAACTCATCTTGACCATAATCGATAAAGATGCACTGCTTAGTTTTGACATCCAGTTTCGATCTCTCATCTTTAGGAATATGCACACAAGCTTTACACCCAAAAACTCTCAGGTGATCATAAGAAACATCTTTGGCAAACCAAACTCTGTCTGGGACATCACCATCCAAAGCAACAGCAGGAGACAAATTGATAACATAGGCAACAGTGTTAAGTGCTTCCGCCCAAAATGTATTTGGAAGTTTAGCCTCTGAAAGTAAGCATCTAACTCTCTCAACTAGAGTTCTATTCATCCTCTCTGCCAAACCGTTCAATTGAGGCGTCTTGGGCGGAGTTTTCTGATGACGAATTCCTTGTTCCTTGCAATAGTTATCAAAGGGACCACAATATTCACCACCATTGTCAGTGCGAATACATTTTAATTTCTTCCTCGTCTGTCTCTCAGCTAAGGCCTGAAATTCCTTAAACACGCAAAGTGCTTGATCTTTAGATTTCAAAGGATACACCCAGAGCTTACGAGAATGATCATCAATGAAGGTCACAAAGTGAAGTGCACCACCTTTTGACTTTACTTTAAAAGGACCACACAAATCAGAGTGTACTAGCTCTAATAAATCGGGCTTTCTTGAGGGAGGATGGCTATGAAAGGAAACCCTTTTCTGTTTGCCAGCTAAACAATGTATGCACCTTTGCAGCTTTGCTTTTTTTTACCCCAGAAAGCAAACTTTTCTTAGCCAAACACGTAATCCCTCTCTCACGCATATGACTCAATCTTCGATGCCACAATTCTGACAAACTATCACTTTCCACCAGATTTATTGAGTCATTAAGAATAGAGCCTTGTGTCACATATAATTGACCAGACTTGACTCCGCGAGCCACTACTAACGAGCCCTTAGTAAGCTTCCATTGGCCATTAAAGAGAGCATTATGGTAACCTTCATCGTCTAATCTTCCTGCGGAGATCAAATTGAAAGGAAAGTCTGGAGCATGCTTCACATCTTGAAGAACTAACGTTGAACCATTATTAGTTTTCAAACAAACTGTGCCAACACCAAACACCTTAACTTCACTGGCATTGCCCATCTTTAACACTCCAGAATCAACAACAGTATAAGATGAGAAAAAAATCTTTTCTTGGTGTGACATGTGAGGTAGCTCCAGAATCTACTATCCAGCTAGTCTCATGGGATACCAAATTGATGACGTTTTCATCATAAGCAAAAAGAAGGTCATCTCGAACAACAGCGACAACATTGTTCTCGTTATTTTCAACTTTCTTTCCTTCTCTAATGTCTTGATTCAGCTTGCGGCAAAACCTTTTGATGTGTCCTTTCTTGCCACAATGGTTGCATGTAACATTACAGTATTTGTACCTTGACTTACTTCTACTTTTACCTCTATTCCTTGAGCCTCTTGTTCTATCTCTCCCCCGTTCTTCTGTAACCAAGATATCTGCTTGTGAGGAAGAACCTTGAGATTTTCTCCTTACTTCCTCGTTCAACACACCACTCTTGGGATATTCCATGGTCACCTTACCTCCAAGAGCTGAATTTGTCAAAGAAACATGAAGAATTTCCCAAGAGTCTGGCAGAGTATTAAGAAGCCAAAGTCCTTGTATCTCATCATCAAAATTAACCCCCATTCCAGATAGCTGATCAAGGACGCCCTGAAAATCATTTATGTGATCAAGGATAGGGCTGCCTTCCT
>MU690462.1:214015-248816 GCA_026770625.1 Nicotiana glauca
CAGCATGGACGTTTCTGGGACTAGGTGAGCTGCGTCATTCGAGGCGACCGCAGCTAGTGTAGTTCCTTTCAGACTTTGTATTTTATTCCCTGTCCACCGTATTTCGGACTGAGGTTGTATTTTATCTTTCTTACCAGTAGTTGCTCATATACTTGTGACACCGGGTTCTGGGGATGTATTTGGATTATTTGGAAATCTTAAAAGTTGTTTAAATATTTCATTATTTATTCGGAGGAATATACTGAGTCTTGTTTAAATCGTATAAAAGAAATATTTTCAAAATTGTTATAATGAGAATTTAATTAAGTATTCTCGTTGGCTTGCCTGACAGAGGTGTCCGGCGCCACCACGACCTTTAATGAATTTTGGGTTGTGACAATATGGTATCAGAGCACTAGGTTCCCGTCGGTCTCACGAGTCATAAGCAAGTCTAGTAGAGTCTCGAGGATCTGCACGGAGACGTTTGTACTTATCCTCGAGAGGCTACAAGGCTGTTAGGAGTACTTCCCTTCTTGATTTCCTTATCGTGCGGTTCAATTCCTTTCAGGCTCATGCCTTTGATTCCTTCATACTCAATCTTACGCGACGCGAGTGCTTGTTAGAAATTGAGAATTTGAATAATTGAAATGGCGTTACAAATATGGTGCGGGATGATTTTCCCAGTATAGTTGATTGGACTATTATAGTCGCCTTGTGGAGGGATATTCTATTGTGTCAGCTCAGTAACAGAACTTCTAAGAGCTTTGAGGCTAGGCACAGGTTGCCAGGATGCTTATGAGTGATTATTCCACAGTGTTATTGTGACGATCCAAAGGGTCATCACCATATTTCTCTCTTTTTTCGCACTTCCAAGGCCTTGGAAACCTCGCTTTTGGTTACTTCGATTTACGTGCGCAATCCAGGCGCAAAGCCGAAAAGTTTTTATATTAAAATATGTAAATTATATAAAAAATTTGAAGAATTTTGATATTAATATTGATACAGTTGACTTTGGTCAACATTTCGGGTAAACGGACCCAGACCCGGACCCGGACCCGTGATGTGACGGTCTCGGGAGGTCCGTAGAAAAATATGGGACTCGGACATGTGCCCGGAGTCGAAATCCGAGGTCCAGAACCCGAGTAAAAGAATTTTTCTGTTAAATTATTTTCTGAAATTATTAAGGAAAAATGAAAATTAAAATGAGTTAGAAAATATAGGTATCGGGCTCGTATTTTGGTTCTGACGCTCGGTACAGGACTTAAATATGCGTTAATCGCTTTCTGTGAAATTTGGTCGAAGTCAGACGTCGTTTGACGTGTTTGGGACCTAAATACTAAAGTTGGAAGTTTATGAACTTTGAAAGGAAAATCATGAGTTTTGGGGTTTGATTCTTTGATTTTGATGTTATGTTGGCAATTTGATCGCCCGACTAAGTTCATAGGATGTTATTGAGTTAGTGGCTATGTTTGGTTGGGAGCCCCGAGGGCTCGGGAATGTTTTCGGGGGTGTTCAGGATGGTTTGGAATAGAAATATGTTGCAGAAAATCTGTTGTTGGCACTCAGTGAAATCCTTCATCGCGTTCGCAACATCCCTTTCGCGTTTGCGTAGCTTTGCTCCCGCATACTTTCGCATTCGCGTTCAGGCCATCGCGATCGCGAAGCTTTGTTGTTTTCTTCAACGCGTTCGCGTGGTACCTCACGTGTTCGCGTAGGCCATGATTTCAGACCCCAAATAGTTACTCTACGCGTTCGCGTTACCTTGTCGCGAACGCGGTGTTACCAGTTCTTTCTCCTACGCGTTCGCGGTTAGCACCATGCGAATGCGATGCCTTGACCTGTTCACCCTTCGCGAACGCGTCCCTGTTCACGCGAACGCGAAGGGTATTTTTCCCCAGTGAATTTTTAAGTTAAAAACAGTGTTCATTACGGGATTTTGCCATTTCTTCACACGAACTCCTCCCTCAAAACACTCCATAGACGATTTTCAAGCTTCTCTTCCTCCACAACTCTTTGGGTAAGTATTCTTAACCTCATTATCTCCTAATTCTTTCATCTAAACATTAATTTCCTAGCCCTAAATCATGAATTCAAGGTAGAAAATGGAGGTTTTGGGTAAAATTAGGGCTTTGGGAATTTTGGGTGATCCAACCCCAATTTGGGGTCGAATCTTGAAACAAATTACATATTTGAACTCGTGGGGTTATGGGTGATTGGGTTTTGGTTCGAGCCTCGTGTTTGGACCATGTAGGCCCGGTGTCAGATTTTGGTAATTTTGGAAGAATGATGGAAATTTTATTTCTAGGCTATGAGATTATATTTTTGAGCTCTTATTGATACTATTGAACTAAATTGTACCTAGATATCATTGTTTCGGAGTTGGATTCTAAAGGAAAGGCGGTTTTAGAGCCTTGATTGCCATTTTTGGGCCGAGGTAAGTATTTGTTCTAACTTTGGCTTGAGGGATTAGGATTAGAGTAGTAATTGCTACTTGCTAAATGTGGAGTACGGTGTATATGCATGGTGATGGTTATCTATGCACCGGAGTCTAGCATGACCGTGAGTCTTATATGTGTTGGATTCGGATTTAATGATACATCTTTCTTGCTTGGGTTGATAAGTATAATATAAAGTGAATAGTTGAGGAAGGTTTGTGATTAGTTTGTCATTTGGAGCATTGGCTCGGACTAGAAATTGTTACTCGAGAAGTACGTGTCTAAAAGTGGAACGCGTTGCGATTACTCCGTTGTCGGGACTTAAGTATTTATTGTATTCTCCCTTGCCGAGACGTAAGTACTTATTGTATTCTCCCTTGCCGGGATAATTGAATTGTTAATTGTATTCCCTTGCCGGGATTTCTTGTAATTGTTGTTACTCCCCTCGCACTTGAGTTGCGGTCGTTGTTTGGGTAAGTTCTTGGTTATTAAATGTTGAGGATCGGGTTGCACGCCGCAATGGTATTGATTGTCGAGGATCGGGTTGCACGCCGAAATGGTATTGATTGTCGAGGATCGGGTTGCACGCTGTAATGGTATTGATTGTCGATGATCGGGTTGCACGCCGCAACGGTATTGATTGTTGAGGATCGGGTTGCACGCCGCAATGGTGATATCTGTTGAGGATCGGGTTGCGCGCCGCAACGGAGTATGGACTGAGTGTAATGTATTCGTACGTAGAGACTTCCTGTGTTTTCCTTATCAGTTGTTATTGTTCAGCTTTACTTCTTCACCGATGATTTATATATTTAGACTGTAGAACCCCACAGCATGCTACCCCCCCCTAACTGTTGGAATAGTGTATTTCCTGTTATTGCATATGTATCTGTACAAGTTATTTGTGGTAGGTCCTGTCTAGCCTCGTCACTACCTCGCCGGGGTTAGGCCAGGCACTTACCAGCACATGGGGTCGGTTATGCTGATGCTACACTTCTGTGCTCTTTTGCACAGATCACGGTACCGGAGCAGCTTTTGGATCAGAGCAGTAGTTGATTGGGAGTTGAGTTCGGTCCAGGGACAATCGAGGTAGCCTTGCTGACATCCGCAGGCCGGAGTCCCTTCCTATGTTACTCAGTTTGTTATCACTTGTACCGAAGCAAACAGCACTGTAATTTTGTTCAGACTTTGTATGTAGTATTCTATAGATGTTCGTGAGTTAGTGACTCCAGTCTTGGGTAGAGGTTGAAGTTGAATTCCGCATTCATTTTTTTTGGTTATTTATATTAAAGACTTCCGTTTTTATGGTAATTGCTTCCTTATTTCTAATATTGTCGATGTTTGCTCAAAGAGGTAACTGGTAATTGGCTTGTCTAGCTCCTATTAGTAGGCACCATCACGACTCACGAGGATGGGAAGTCCGGGTCGTGACAAGTTAGTATCAGAGCTCTAGGTTACATAGGTCTCGCTACTCATGGACAAACTTGGTAGAGTCTAAGGGATCGGTACAGAGACGTCTGTATTTATCCCCCAGAGGCTATGGAGTTAGGAAAAATCTCACTTTATTCTTTCTTGTCGTGCGGTTTTGTTTCTCAAACACCGGTTGAACTTCTACTCTGTTCTTTCGCAGATGGCGAGAACACGTGCTTCTTCATCTACCACACTGCAGTCCGAGACACCAGTTGCGGCCCCAGTAGCGGAGCCTCAGGTTGGTTTTGAGGAGGAGGTTCCCATCCTAGCAGTTCCGATGGGCCCAGCTCAGGTCCTAGAGGGATTCATTGCCATCTCAATTCTTCAGGACACTCTAGTCCGATTGGTAGGCTTCACGGAGAGTGTCATTCGAGCAGGTCTGCTTCTAGGAGTCCAGCCAGCGGTGGCAGATCAGTCGGGTACAGAGGTTCAGGCCGGGAGTGAGGTCACTTTTCAGGAAGTAGCCAATGTAGGCCGTAGAGTTGAGGTGGTCCTGCCACAGCGAGGCGGTCATAGGTCGGATAAGAGGCCCCGTCATAGAGGCAGATTCAGTGGTACCTCGTCTGGAGGTAGAGGTGTTTATGGTAGAGGCCATCCTCCCAGGCCCTTTCAGTCAGCTCCCCATATCACTCATGGTTCTTCAGGTGGTCATTCAGTTCGACAGGGTCAGTCTCAGTTCCATCAGCTGCAGCGTTCATGTAGGTGTTATGAGTGTGGTGAGTATGGTCACAACATGAGGGTTTGCCCGAGGTTGAGGGGTGCTCAGCCGCAGCAGACGAGGTCTTACCATGCTTTGGGTGATCCGAGGCACATTGCCATATATTGCCCTCGAGTTTATGGCAGCTTCCAGCATCAGAGCTCTCGTGTTATGATTCAGGCACCGGGGGTTCCACAGCCTGCACAGCCAGCTAGGGGCGGTGGCAGAGGTGTTAGAGGTGGAGGTAGAGGTTTTAGAGGTGGAGTTCAGGTCGCCAGAGGTAGGGGCCAGCCAGCAGCTAGACCAGAGGCTGAGTCTTCAGGTGCAGACATTACAGGTACAATTCTGATTTGTATCAGAGATACTTCAGTGCTAATTTACCCTTGGTCTACGTATTCATATGCGTCGCCCTATTTTGCACCCTACCTGATTATGCCTAGTGATGCTTTGGGTATTCTTGTTTATATATCTATACCGATGGGCGACTCCATAGTAGTCGACCGGGTGCATCGTTCCTGTGTAGTAGTATTTGAGGGTTTTGAGACCCGTGTTGATCTATTGCTTCTAGACATTGTGGATTTTGATGTTATATTGGGGATGGATTGGTTGTCCCCGTATCATGCGATATTGGATTGTCACGCCAAGATCGTGACCTTAGATTTACCGGATTTGCCCCGATTGGAGTGGAGAGGGACCCCAGGACATGCCACCCGCAGTGTTATTTCATATGTTAAGGCTCGACGCATGGTCGAGAAGGGGTGTTTAGCTTATTTGGCATATGTTCGTGATTCCAGCACAGAGGTTCCTTCTATTGACTCAGTTCCTATTGTTCGGGAGTTTCTAGAGGTTTTCCCTTCAGACCTGCCGGGTATGCCGCCCGACAGGGATATTGATTTTTGTATTGATCTGGCTCCAGGCACGCAGCCCATTTCTATCCCGCCGTATCGTATGGCCCCGCCAGAGCTGAAAGAGTTAAAGGATCAGTTGCAAGATTTGCTTGAGAAGGGTTTCATCAGGCCTAGTGTTTCTCCTTGGGGTGCGCCAGTTCTATTTGTGAAGAAAAAGGATGGATCGATGAGGATGTGCATTGATTACCGGCAGTTGAACAAGGTGACGATAAAGAACAAGTATCCACTGCCGAGGATTGATGATTTGTTTGACCAGTTGCAGGGTGCGAAGGTGTTTTCAAAGATAGATTTGAGATCGGGCTATCATCAGTTGAGGATTAGGGCGTCTGATGTCCCTAAGATAGCATTTCGCACTCGGTACGGGCATTATGAGTTTTTGGTCATGTCATTTGGGTTGACCAATACCCCAGCAGCATTTATGGAGTTGATGAACCGAGTGTTCAGGCCACATTTAGACTTGTTCGTGATAGTCTTTATTGATGATATTCTCGTGTACTCCCGCAGTCAAGAGAAGCACGAGCAGCACCTCAGAGTGGTTCTTCGGACTCAGAAGGATAGTCAGTTGTATGCTAAGTTCTCGAAATGCGAGTCCTGGTTGAGTTCAATTGCATTTCTGGGTCATATAGTATCAGCAGAGGGCATTCGGGTAGACTCGAAGAAGATTGAGGCAGTCAAGAATTGGCCTCGACCAGCTTCAGCGACTGAGATTTGGAGTTTCTTGGGATTAGCAGGATATTATCGACGGTTCGTGGAGGGGTTTTCATCTATAGCAACCCCGATGACCAGGTTGACCCAGAAGGGTGCCCAGTTCTGGTGGTCAAACGACTGCGAGAAGAGCTTTCAAAAGCTCAAGACAGCTCTGACTACGGCGCCGATATTGGTTTTGCCCACAGGTTCAGGGCCTTATACAGTTATTGTGATGCTTCTCGTATTAGGCTTGGCGCAGTATTGATGCAGGATGATCGGGTCATTGCTTATGCTTTGAGGCAGTTGAAGATTCACGAGAAGAATTACCCAGTCCATGATCTAGAGTTGGCAGCCATTGTTCATGCTTCGAAGATTTGGAGGCATTACTTATATGGTGTGTCATGTGAGGTGTACACTGATCACAAGAGTTTGCAATACTTGCTCAAGTAGAAAGAGTTGAACTTGAGGCAGCGAAGATGGTTGGAGCTATTGAAGGATTATGATGTTACTATTTTGTACCACCCGAGGAGAGCCAATGTGGTGGCAGATGCATTGAGTAGGAAGTCAGCCAGCATGGGTAGCCTTGCTTATGTTCCGGCCAGCCAGAGACCACTTGTTTTGGATATTCAGGCCTTGGCCAATCGGTTTATGAGGTTGGACATTTCTGAGCCTAGCCGAGTTTTAGCTTGCACGGTCGTTCGTTCTTCAAATTTTGGAGTGTATCCGTGATCGGCAGTTTGATGGTCCTCATTTGTGTGTCCTGAGAGACACGGCGCAGTGTGGAGGTTCCACGAAGGTGACTTTAGATACGGATGGTGTTTTGAGGTTGCAGGGGCGAGTATGTGTGCCCAATATCGATGGGATTTGAGAGTTGATCTTAGTGGAGGCCCATAGTTCTCGGTATTCTATTCACCCGGGCACCGCGAAGATGTATCAGGACTTGCGGCAGCATTATTGGTGGCGTAGGATGAAGAAAGACATTGTTGCACATGTGGCTTGGTGTTTGAATTGTCAGCAGGTCAAGTATGAGCACCAGAGACCTGGTGGTGTGTTTCAGAGGATTGAGCTTCCCGAGTGGAAGTGGGAGAGGATTACCATGAACTTCGTTACTGGACTTCCGGTGACTCAAAAGAAGTTTGATACTATTTGGGTCATTGTTGTTAGGCTGACCAAGTCAGCACATTTCATTCCTGTTGCCACCACCTATTCATCGAAGAGACTAGCTGAGATCTACATCCGAGAGATTGTTCGCCTTCATGGGGTGCCGACATCCATCATTTCGGACCGAGGTACGCAGTTTACCTAGCGCTTTTGCAGAGCAGTTCAGCAGGAGTTAGGCACCTCGGTTCAGTTGAGTATAGCATTCCATCCTCAGTCAGACGGTCAGTCCGAGAGGACTATTCAGATATTGGAGGATATGCTCCAAGCCTGCGTTATTGATTTTGGAGGCTCTTGGGACCAGTTTCTACCTTTAGCGGAGTTCACCTACAACAACAGCTACCAGTCCAGCATTCAGATGGCTTCTTATGAGGTGTTGTATGGTAGGCGATGTCGGTCTCCAGTCGGATGGTTTGAGCGGGGAGAGGCTCGGTTATTGGGTACAGATTTAGTCCAGGAGGCTTTGTATAAGGTTAAGATCATTTAGGATAGGCTTCGTTCAGCTCAGTCGCGGCTAAGGAGTTATGCGGATCGCAAGGTTCGAGATGTAGCTTTCATGGTTGGCGAGCGAGTATTGCTCCGTGTATCGCCTATGAAGGGCGTGATGAGATTTGGGAAGAAGGGCAAGCTTAGCCCTAGGTTCATTGGCCCATTTGAGATTCTTGATCGTGTGGGAGAGGTGGCTTATAGACTTGCCTTGCCACCTAGCTTGTCAGCCGTGCATCCGGTGTTTCATGTGTCTATGCTTTGGAGGTATCACGACGATCCTACCCATGTGTTAGATTTCAGCACTGTCCAGTTGGACAAGGGTCTGTCCTACGAGGAGGAGCTGGTAGCTATTCTAGACCGGCAGGTTCAATAGTTGAGGTCGAAGAGTTTTCCTTCAGTGCGTGTTCAGTGGAGAGGTCAGCCTCCTGAGGCATCGACCTGGGAGTCCGAGTCTGATATGCGGAGCCGTTACCCTTATCTATTTCCTGACTCATGTACTTCTTTCTTTTGTCCATTCGAGGATAAACGGTTGTTTTAGAGGTGGAGAATGTGACGACCCAAAGGTTCATCACTGTATTTCTCCCTTTTTCTGTGCTTCCGAGGCCTTGGAAACCTCGCTTTTGGTTACCTCAATTTGTGTGCGTAGTCCGAGTGCAAAGCCGGAAAGTTTTTATGTTAAAATATGTGAATTATGTGAAAAATTTGAAGAATTTTGATATTAATATTGATATAGTTGACTTTGGTTAACATTTTGGGTAAACGGACTCGGACCCCTGATGTGACAGTCCCGGGAGGTCCGTAGAAAAATATGGGACTCGGGCATGTGCCCGGAGTTGAAATCCGAGGTCCAGAACCTGAGCAAAAGAATTTTTCTGTTAAATTGTTTCTAAAATTATTAAGGAAAAATTGAAATGAAAATGAGTTAGAAAATATAGGTATCGGGCTCGTATTTTGGTTCCGACACCCAGTACAGGTCTTAAATATACATTAAGCGCTTCCTGAGAAATTTGGTCGAAATCGGACGTCATTTGACGTGTTTCGGACCTAAATAGCTAAAGTTGGAAGTTTATGAACTTTGAAATGAAAATCATGAGTTTTGGGGTTTGATTCTTTGATTTTGATGTTATTTTGGCGATTTGATCGCTCGACTAAGTTCGTAGGATGTTATTGAGTTAGTGGATGTCTTTGATTGGGAACCTCGAGGGCTCGGGAGTGTTTTCGGGGGTGTTCGGGATGGTTTGGAATAGAAATATGTTGCAGAAAATCTGCTGTTGGCACTCAGTGAAATCCTTCATCACGTTCGCAGCATCCCTTTCGCGTTCGCGTAGCTTTGCTCCCATACACTTTCGTGTTCGCATTCAGGCCATCGCAATCGCGAAGCTTTGTTGTTTTCTTCAACACGTTCGCATGGTACCTCACGCGTTCGCGTAGGCCATGATTTCAGACCCCAAATAGTTACTCTACGCGTTCGCGTTACCCTATCGTGAACGCGGTGTTACCAGTTCTTTCTCCTACGCGTTCGCGGTTAGCACCACGCGAACACGATGCCTTGACCTGTTCACCCTTCGTGAACGCGTCCTTGTTCACGCGAACACGAAGGGTATTTTTGCCCAGTGAATTTTTAAGTTAAAAACAGTGTTCATTACGGGATTTTGCCATTTCTTCACATGAACTCCTCCCTCAAAACACTCCATAGATGATTTTCAAGCTTCTCTTCCTCCATAACTCTTTAGGTAAGTATTCTTAACTTCATTATCTCCTAATTCTTTCATCTAAACATTAATTTCCTAGCCCTAAATCATAAATTCAAGGTAGAAAATGGGGGTTTTGGGTAGAATTAGGGCTTTGGAAATTTTGGGTGATTCAAACCCAATTTGGGGTCGAATCTTGAAACAAATTGCATATTTGAACTCGTGGGGTTATGGGTGATTGGATTTTGGTCCGAGCCCCGTGTTTGGACCATGTGGGCCCGGTGTCGGATTTTGTTACTTTTGGAAGAATGATGGGAATTTCATTTCTAGGCTATGGGATTATGTTTTTGAGCTCTTATTGATACTACTGAACTAAATTGTACCTAGATATCATTGTTTCGGAGTTGGATTCTAAAGGAAAGGCGGTTTTAGAGCCTTGATTGCTATTTTCGGGCCGAGGTAAGTGTTTGTTCTAACTTTGGCTTGAGGGATTAGGATTAGGGTACTAATTTCTACTTGTTAAATGTGGAGTACGGTGTATAGGCATGGTGACGGTTATCTATACAACGGAGTCTAGCATGATTGTGAGTCTTGTATGTGTTGGATTCGGATTTAATGATACATCTTTCTTATTTGGGTTGATAAGTATAATATAAAGTGAATAGTTGAGGAATGTTTGTGATTGGTTTGTCATTTGGAGCATTAGCTCCGACTAGAAATTGTTACTTGAGAAAAATGTGTCTAAAAGTGGAACACGTAGCGATTACTCCCTTGCCGGGACTTAAGTATTTATTGTAATCTCCCTTTCCGGGACTTAAGTATTTACTGTATTCTCCCTTGCCAGGACGTAAGTATTTATTGTATTCTCCCTTGTCGGGATAATTGAATTATTAATTGTATTACCTTGTCGGGATTTCTTGTAATTGTTGTTACTCCCCTCGCTCTTGAGTTGTGGTTGTTATTTGGGTAAGTTCTTGGATATTAAATATTGAGGATCGGGTTGCACGCCGCAATGGTATTGATTGTCGAGGATCGGGTTGCACGCCGCAATGGTATTGATTGTCGAGGATCAGGTTGCACGCTGCAACAGTATTAATTGTTAAGGATCGGGTTGCACGCCGCAACGGTGGTATCTGTTGAGGATCGGGTTGCACGCCGCAACAGAGTATGGACTGAGTCTATTGTGTTCGTACGTAGAGACTTCCTGTGTTTTCCTTATTAGTTGTTATTGTTCAGCTTTACTTTTTCATCGATGATTTATATATTTAGACTGTAGAACCCCACAACATGCTACCCCTCCCCCCCTTTAACTATTAGATTAGTGTATTTCCTGTTATTGCATATGTATCTGTACATGTTATTTGTGGTAGGTCCTGTCTAGTCTCGTCACTACCTCGCCGGGGTTAGGCCAGGCACTTACCAGCACATGGGGTCGGTTGTGCTGAAGCTACACTTCAGTGCTCTCTTGCATAGATCACGGTACCGGAGCAGCTTTTGGACCAGAGCAGTAGTTGATTGGGAGTTGAGTTCGGTCCAGGGACAATCGAGGTATCCTTGCTGACATCCGCAGGCCGGAGTCCCTTTCTATGTTACTCAGTTTGTTATCACTTGTACCAAAGCAAACATCACTGTAATTTTGTTCAGACTTTGTATGTAGTATTCTATAGATGTTCATGAGTTAGTGACTCCAGTCTTGGGTAGAGGTTGAAGTTGAATTCCGCATTCGTTTTTAGGTTATTTATATTAAAGACTTCCGTTTTTATGGTAATTACCTCCTTGTTTCTAATATTGTCGATGTTTGCTAAAAGAGGTAATTGGTAATTGGCTTTCCTTGCTCCTACTAGTAGGCGCCATCACGACTCCCGAGGGTGGGAAGTTCGGGTTGTGATAGTAGGATGTTTGCCCACGTGTCGGGGCAGTAGATGAAATGAAGGAAGGTTTATTCTGTGTGTAATCAAGGGATTCTGTATTTTATTCCCGACAGGGGAAAGGCAGTCAGACTAAGAATGGTCAGATGTGGGCTGGTGGAAGTAATGAGACTTGGTGTTTACAAGCGTGGTGGAGCTTTTCTTCTATGATCGGGTGTCGTGGTCTTGATTGAACGTACTAAGTTTGTTGGTATTATGATCTGATACAATTCGACTTTATGGCAAGATATTGTGGAAAAAGTATTGGAGATGCAACTGTAAGTTGTCGCATGGTGCGGTGGTTTAGGATCGAATCAGAATTTCTAATGTTGATGGCTCGAGAAAGATGACCTTTGGAAAGGTTTAAAGTTAGTAGCAATGGTGGGTTCAAGTGCCATGAAGATAGATTTTATTTAAGGCAACAATTGAGCAGCGAAGTATGAGGAAGGACATGTGGGAGGTGTCAGGCGGTGTTTAAAATTTCTAGAAGGCCAATTATGAGAAGCAAGGTCGAGTGAACGATTCAGGAGATGAGTTCCGCCAAAGTGGGAGAGTGGCGGGTGTTGCATATGGGCTTAGTAGTAGGAAGATTGCACGCCTTAAGGAGAGTTTGGATCGAATTGGGGATTCTAATGATTGGTGATTGAAGTCTGCGGGTATGATTTGAAGTATAGGCTATTATGTGGCAAAAGATTGATATGGCGGAAATGAGCTACTTGAAATGAAGAAGGATGCTGAACTTGGAATTTGAAAGGTGTTGCCGCATATTTAATTGATGTCTACAAGGGATAAATGGACCGGCGCAGCTAGAAAGTGAGCTTGGACTCAAGATTTTGTTATTGATGTCATGGTGACTGTACCCCGTGCAGCAGCAGTGGAAGGTGTCGGGAGGTGATTTCCATAGGGGGGTTATTTCCCCGTGAGCAGGTTAGTGGTCGCGTGGTTGGCGAAGCTTCTGCAAGGAATTATATTGGTTATCCAACAAAGAGATCGGTCATGCGAATGTGGATGATGATTCAGAATACGAAAGACGGGGATTTACAGAAGGATTCCGAGAATTTGCGGCGGATGATTGCGCAAGGTTATGGCAATAAGAGGTAAAGAATTCGGGTGAATTCCAGTGTTGTGTGTTAATGGCTTCGAGCTAAGTGGGAGAGCCCCACCGCTTATGATTTGGTTTGCATGATTAGCTAATCGTGAGGTTTCTGGTTATTTGCATACTGAGGGGTTACCCCAGCTACGGAAAAATACCATAAGTATTAATTTGAGCAGAGGAATTATTAAAGACGTGCTACGGTTGGCCTTATGGGCTCATGTTCGAACTTAGGAAAAGATTCAGGATTTATGCCTCGTATAGATGCAGGTTTCAGAGGAAGTGATTTCGCCGGGTGCTTCATCGAGAGGGTATTCGTGTGTCATAAGATTTATGAAGTGGATTAAATTCGGGACCAAGTCAGAGCGGGTGGCTCTCAGTAACGGTCCTAGTGAATTCAAGAGGTAAAGTGTAGTTCCTAATGATGTCGAGTTTATAGGTACAATTAAGAATCAAGCTTTGTAGCAGTTTATGAGAAGAGGCACAGAATGTTCCGGGATGTTTGGCTTGTGGTGTAGCATTTGGGTGTTATGAAATAGTTCGTGGGAATTGAGACAGCCTAGTCTCGTGATTCAAGGTCACTCGGGGTGAGTGTAGATGGAGTATGTTATGTGTTGGATGGAGTTAGTCTTAATTTCTAAGGCAAGCAAGTATAAATTGGAAAAAGGTAGAATGATTAGCCACAGTTGAATTGGGACATTGGGGCCAGCAATCAATTCATTCACTGTGATCGAGTTATGTGTATGATCTGTGGTGGTACGTATGAGGTTTGTCGGCCGCCGTAATTGATGTTATTCAGAAGCATTCTTCTGTTATGTCTTGTTAAGTGGAAGCGGATTTCGGAAGGAAAATGGTGGCTTGGACCACTACTTGCAGATTTGCATATTCTAAGGTTATGGGAATTTACCTGTGTGTTGCTATGATTTTCCTGAAGTGAGTTAAGTGCAAAGTTCTTATATGGTGAAGTGTTAAAATATCAATGATTTTAGAGCTATGATGAAAATCGTGTCCTATCGTATATTGGCATGTTGGGTGCGGTGAGAGGTATGGAAATTTGAAATGAGGGTCAAGGTTGCAGTTTGGTGTTGACAAGGATGTCACGGGCTCGGATGAGCAAGGAAAGGTTTGAATGATTAAAGTAAGTTTGTATTGTATTCATCGTCACCTGAGATCGATGTGTTGTGAAAGAGGCTTTACATCCTGGTTAAGGATTCATGATCGCTTTTCAGCGTTAGTGCGGACCCATTATTCATTTCGGAAGATTGTGGGAGCGTGTCCCACTGGAAGATTGTATAGTGTGACATGTAGTTACTTGATTGGCTAAAGATTTAAACCAAATATGAGGATTGTGGTAATATCATTGATTTAAGAATGTATGCCTGGAGGCACTTTGCTTATTGGGTTATGAACTGAGGAGGTTGCTCCGGTTATGATGGTTGTTCTTACGTGTTATGAGGCAAAAGGGAGTTATTATGGGCCTTTGGAAGGTCATTAGCCAAGTTGGTTCAATTAGAAATCGGCTTGAGGTCGGTGGATGGGTTTAAATGTGAACATGGCTCTATGACAGGCCAGTTGTGTTCATTTTAGTAATGCGCTCCTTATGGAGTAGTCAGGGTGTCATCTCGTTATCAGATATTTCATGAAGTGATACATTGCACCGTGTGAGTTGTGTGACGGCCTGAGAAATTGTGTATGTGTTGAGGACCCGCGTGGAAATATCGTATTATGAGCAAAATGGTTCTTGAGATTTAGATATTGTATCGCACCTCAGTTGTGCTTGAGTTTTGTAGCCTATAGCGCTATGTGTTTTCTCAGGGATGGTATTATGAACTTAGCGTGCTTACGATCAAAATTTGATATTTTCATTGTAATGAGCAGATTTAGCTCGAAGTGCAATCTCCTTATGTGAGATCTATATGTGGATCGGGTGGCATGCCGCCATGGGCATGTTATTTGAATCGGGTTGCGTGCCGCAATAGTGTGATGTCGAGTCTTGTTTCCTATATGCTATTTTTGTGTGTTTCGCTTCCTATCTTCTAAGGAAAGTGCGTATTAGTGTGGGGGTTAGGTAATTCCTTCCAGAGTTCGATTTCCTATTTATGTTGTGTTTGGATTCGTGGCCTATTGGCACATTGTGGCGGCATATGAGACTTTTGATCGCACTCGGAGAAGCTTATTGCCTGAGCAGTTCGTACTGGGTGAGACAAGATTATGGGATTTAGGATCAGTTCAATCTGATTATATGAAGTATATTAAGGAGCAACAACAACAACAACAACAACCTAGTATAATCCCACAAGTGGGGTCTGGGGAGGGTAATATATACGCAGGCCTTACCCCTACCCTAGGGGGCAAAGAGGCTGTTTCCAGGAGACCCTCGGCTCAAGACGAAGTATATTAAGGAGCAAAGACCATTATTTGGTTCAGAATGTGGTAATGTTTCTTGTCAGAAGTATAGACCCAATGATTGGTTGACTCGGCAGTTGATTATGAATTTCGGCATATCTCATCCGTCGTGGCGGTATTGTAAGAACTAGAGTAAGACTTGCGTGTGGCATGAGGTGCAATGGGAGCATCTGATTCATTGAATTTCGGCTAAGTTGATCAGAAAATATTATCATGGCCCTGTGGATTAAGCATTGCAAAGCAAGAATTCAGCAAGGTTATGCAGTCATGTTGGGTACAGCGTGTGGTGAATGATTTGGCGGTCTTATGTTGAAAACAGGCCTGACATAGAATTCCGGATGTTGGAATTGGGCTCTACGGATTATTTCCTTGAATAAAAGGGAATATCTTCAGTATTTATCGAGCTAAGGTGCTCAGCTAAGTTGTGGTAGCACGGGAAGGTGCACGAGGAGCTAAGCAGTGATTTCAAGCTACTTCAGTATAGTTCCCAGCACGTTCGAGGACGAACGTATGTTTAAGTGGGAGAGAATGTAACGACCCGATCGATTATTTTGAGCCCTAGCGCATCATTCAGCAGTCTGAGGCCATGAGCGGCTTCATTTCAGGTGTTATGACTAGTACGCATGATCGGAATTGAATTTCGGAAAGCTCGGTGTTGGTTTGGCAAGAGAATTCTCATTTCGGAAGCTAAAGTTGAAAGAATAAACTATGATTGGATTTTTTAGCAAACGACCTCGTAATCGGGATCTAAAGGTTCTAGCAAGTTCGTATGATCATTTCGGACTTAGGCGTATGCCCGATTCGGTTTTGGATAACCCGGGAACGTTTTGGCGCCTATTGCGGAAGTTAGCATTCCGGAAGAAATTTCTTAAGCTTGGCTTGGAGTGCATTTCAGCGTTATCGATGTCCGTTTGGGATTCCGAGACTGGGAGTAGCTCCGTATGGTGATTCTGGAGTTAGGAGTGCGATCGAAAGTGAATTCGGAGGTCCGAAGGTCATTTTGAAGCCATTTGGCTAAAGATAGAAATTTGAAGGGTTTTGAGAAGTTTTATCGGAAGTGGACTTTTTTATATCGGGGTCGGAATACGATTCTGGAAGTTGGAGTAGGTCCGTAATGTCAAATATGACTTGTGTGCAAAATTTGAGGTCAATCGGACATGATTTGATAGGTTTAAATATTGGAAGTAGAAGTTGGAAAGTTCAAAGTTTATAAAGCTTGGATTGGAGGTCGATTGATGATTTTAGTCGTTGTTCGATGTGATTTGAGGCCTCGAGCAACTCCGTAATATGGTTTGGGACTAGTCGGTATGATTGGTTGGGATCCCGAGAGCTTCGGGTGGATTCCGAGTAGTTAACGGATCAAAAATTGAATTTTTGGGAAGGCTGAATTTGCTGGTTGCTGGTATTTTTGCTTCTGCGGAAACGGGACCGCAGAAGCGGTAGAGGAAGCCGCAGAAGCGGATTTGATCGAGGGTTCATGGACCACAGATGCGGTCAAGGTTCCGCAGAAGCGCGACCGCATCTGCGGAAGTGGATATTGCAGAAGCAAAAAGGGGGGCGATCAGGGCTGATTGCAGAAGCGGTTTTTTACCGCACCTGTAGAACCGCAGAAGCGGTCCAAGGCCCGCAGGTGCGGAAATGACTGGAGCAGTGAAGTTGATTTAAATCGTGGGTTGAGTTCATTTCTCCTATTTCTTCATGGCTTCGGCGATTTTTGGGGAGCTTCAAGAGAGGAATTTTGTCGTCAATGTTAAGGTAAGTTATCCCCATCACTTCTGAATTAAATATATCAATTATGTATGGATTTAAGCATGAAAATTAGTGTAAAAATTGAGGTTTTGGAGGAAAACCTAGAAAATTATATTCTTAGAATTTAGCCACGATTTTGGGTATGGAATTTAGAGAAAATTATATATTTTAGTTCCTAAGGTCATGTGTAACCTTTATCTTCGAGAAATTTTGGAATCAGGGTATGTGGACCCGAGGGCATTTTGGTCATTTCACTAAACGGAGTTGGAAATTTGTATAATTTGAATTGTTAACAAGTATTTGAGCATGTTCTCATTAGTTTGTCGTTAATTGGCTAGTTTTGATGCATTGTGCGTCGGTTCAAGCCTTCGGAAGAATGTAGAATGCCGATTATGGATCTTCGGAGCAAGGTGAGTCTCTTTTCTAATCTCGTGAGGGGGAATTTACCCTATAGGTGAGTTAAATTGGTTATGTGCTCCTATTTGTAGGGGCTACTTACGCACAAGGTGACGAGAGTCCGTGCGTAGCTGCTATTATACTATTGTCCGAGTAGTCTAGAACCCAAAAGCATGTTATATTTGGATTAATTGTGAAACCATTGATGGCTTGAAATGCTTAAATCACATTAAATTTATAAATGGATTCCTAAAAAGACTTAAGCTTTGTTTTCTCAAATTATTTAAAGAGAACTGGCATTTCTTGGATAATTGCTCCATGTTGACTTCTGGATTGATTGTCTGTCTGCGCGTGTTTATTGTTGGAATGGGCCGAACGCCTCGACAGATTAATATATGCATCTATAGGCGCGCCGTCAACCCTAAGCAAGTGCACATTTATTTCTTTTGGATCGGGTCATCGCAACGGTGTGATTTGCGCATGCTTGTGCTGCTGCCTGAACTTAATTAAGTTATTATTACCTTTTTGTGACTTAAAAATATTTGGATTATATTTAAAAGAAATTATGAAAATTTCACTATGAAAGAATTACGTGTTCACTTATTTCCTCTATTTGAATTTAAATCATGTTATAAAAATAAATTCACAGTTTAATATATATGTATTGAGGATGAATAATATTGGACCATTAGACAGTGTCAGAGTTGACCATCTCGTCTCTACCCCTTCGGAATTAGGCGAGATACTCACTGAGTACACGCTGATTACGTACTCATACTACTCTTCTGTGTATTTTTGTTGCATAGGTATATATACCTCTAGCAGCCTATTGGGCGTAGCAGCACGAGCGTTTTTGGGACTAGGTGAGCTGCATCATTCGAGGCAACCACAGCTAGTGTAGTTCCTTTCAGCCTTTGTATTTTATTCCTTGTCCACCGTATTTCGGACTGAGGTTGTATTTTATCTTTCTTATCAGTAGTTGCTCATGTACTTGTAACACCGAGTTCTGGGGATGTATTTGGATTATTTGAAAATCTTAAAAGTTGTTTAAATATTTTATTATTTATTCGGAGGAATATACTGAGTCTTGTTTAAATCGTATAAAAGAAATATTTTCAAAATTGTTATAACGAGAATTTAATTAAGTATTCTAGTTGGCTTGCCTGATAGAGGTAACCGGCGTCACCACGACCCTTAGTGGATTTTGGGTCGTGACACATATATATAAAAATTAAAATAATACTAAAAGTGAATTGTAAATCCTTCAAAACATGATACTTCAATCTTTTATTTTTCTTTTCAAGATTTTTGTTCAAATTGATAGCATTTTTATTTCAAGTGCTCTCTAATTATATCTTTTTTTTCTTCAGAATCACTTGCATTCCAAACTAATTTTTTATGGGGGAAGAATTCACTTTTAGTATTATATTAACATACATATATGGTTATTGGGTTAGACTGGGTTGGGTCATTCCTATTTTAAGGAAAAAATATAAAATTAACCAGCCGGCCGAAACTAATTGCATTTGCTAGCCAAATATATATAGAATGTGTATGTTATATGCATATAATACAAAAACACACACACACACACATATATATATATAAAATATTTTATTGCCTATTATTTTTAGGTGCGGCTAAAAATATATTCATATTTCTTCTATTTTAATTGGATAATTATTTATTAGATTAAAAATAAAAAAAATATAAAATAAGATAATACTACCAGAAAATTTATTTTCCGACCACTATAATTTTGTTGCGAGTTAGTGAATGTTTTATGTTTTTTATGTGAGAGAACAAAATTATACTATAATTTTGATGGAAAAAAATCATAGTTATATCATCATTAGTAAAATTGACCCCAATTTTAATAGGTTATTCACTTACTCTGGTAGTAGGCAATAAGATATATATACCGATCGTATAAAGAGTTCAACATTTAATACCTTTCTCCTTTAAATTTACGAATATGTGAAATGTATCAAGTTTAACTAACATTAGAGGGATTTTGGCAAACATCAGGGGTCTATTAGGCTATTCCGCCAAATATTAATAAAAAATCCTCAAAGATAAGAGTATAAGGTTCAAAATAGAAATACGACCAAACTTTAGCCTTAATTTACTGAAACGTAGCATAAGAAGATTCCTGACAGCATGGCGTTGAATCCGAATGGGATTTCGTTTTCTTTTTCTTTTTGGGTAAAGAGATTACAATTTACAATAGCTAACTGCCTTAAATCCCTTTCTTACGTTGGTCCCTTTATATTCTTCTGTTCACATATATAATAATCACAAAAACCTTTCTTACAAATTGGTCTGTGTTCACATATATTAAAATCTTGCAACCCCATCACTTCCCACCACCAATCTCTCTGGTAAAATCTTCTCTTCTGTTTTACACTTTTTGGTTGCCAAAGATTCTAATTTTATTGTCTGATCCAAAAAAAAGAAGATTGTAAATTTATTGTGTCTGGTTGCCAAAGGTTGCACCTTTTGTGGTGTTTTTTTGGGCCAAAAATTGTAGTTTTTTCTTGTTTTAGTTGCTACATATTCCAACTTTTGTTTGATTGGTTGTTAAGATTCAAAATTTATTTATTGGTTGTTAAAAATTCTAATTTTGTTGTGATTGGTTGTTGAAGGTTCAATTTTTTTCTCAAGAATGGGAAGTAACGGAAATAGTTGGGCGGATCAGTGGGGCAGTCAAAACGACGTCGGATATGAAGATGATGGCGGCAAAGGAAAAAGCAGCGGCAAGAAGATGGAGAAGGTGACGGCGGCGGCATCGGCGAGTTTCGACAAGGCGAAGGCGGCGGCGGCAGTGGGGGCTGACAAGGCAAAGTCTGCGGCTGTGGTTGGTGCAAAGAAGGTGAAGAGTGGTGCTTCTCTTGGGTTTAAATGGATTAAAGACAAGTGCCAAAAGGGAAACTCTACAAAGTAAATTGAGGGAAAAAAACAAAGAGAAAATAGAATGATTGGTGAAGGATTTTTTAATTAGTTTCTCAGCTGTATCAAAGGGCTACATATACTTTATCATAATGGATTTTTTTATGGATGAAAATTGTGCTTTTTCATGCCTTCCTTGTTCTGTTCAATTAATTCTTTTATAAACAAACAACAATATACCCAATATATTTTTACGATATTGGTCTAGGGAAAGATAAGTTGTGCAACAAAATTTACTCTAATTTTATGAAGGTAGAGATGTTTCTGACATTTACAATTATTGTGTGATTATCTAATTAGTGTCGAAATGATAATGATATTCAAAAATATCATAACTAAGATTTGAACCTTCTTTTTCTTATATAAGGGGAATTCAAAACTTTATATATGTATAAAAGATTTATTTTTATCCTAATTCTGTAACTTTAGAGGACGGGGATTCATTGTATGTCAAGCTAATAGTACTATAATAATCTTTTTAGTTCATAACTTAAAAGAACTGAATTTAGATGTTTTATGTGATTTTCTCATCTCTTTTAAGTGAGTAAAGTTAGATGAAACGTCTTAAAAAGAATGACAAAGGAAGGTGTTTTCTACTAAGTTTTTTCCCCTTTCTCTCTTACAAGTTTTGGTTTCCCTACTCCTTCATTCACGACAAACACATATTCTAAAACGTTCGTGAAACTTGATCCAAATCTCCACGGTGCGGAGCTAGAATTTTCATTAAGGAGAGTCAAAATATAAAGAAACAAGTTCACCAAGAAGTCAAGTGGTGTCATTATATAGTATATATACATATTAAAAAAAAATATTATCGAGCTAAATAGTGTAATTTTCTGTCAAAGGGGTGTCGATTGACACCGCTTGAGAGTATGTGGCTCCGCCACTAAATTTCTCCATCTATAATCAAACTTTTGTTGACCTAAGATTGCCCAACGACAAGGTTGTTCTCTTTGTAGGCGAACTTAATTGGAGACAAATATTATGTCCCTTATATTTACTTATTTATTTGGTTTAATACTAGCTAGGGGTTCAATTTGGTGATAGAAAAATTTGCAACTATATTAGTATTTTCATATTTGTAATCTTAATTTTGTTTTTCAAAAGGAACAACTGGATGGTCTCTAAATAGTCTCTTTCAAAATTTAAACTATGTGTCACGAGTTGGAATCCATAATAAATATTATTACTGTCCTGGACATTCCAACTCATCTTTTTATTATGCGGTCAAAATAATTTTAACTTAGGCAGGAAAAAAAAAAACTTAGGCAGCAAAACGAGGGGGAAAAAAGAGAAAATTAAAGTACCACTGCTCCTTCGTTTGATTCACCTCGTAGCAAACCTGATTTCATGCTCTTTCTTATTCTTTGGTATTGGAATTATTTAAAAAAAGATAAGTTACTTAGTTGACTAACAAATTGAGCCGTAGTGTAAGGAAAACAGAAATTTTCAAGTAAAGTTTCAATACTGCCTTTCCTTAACTAGCAGTTGCCCACAGTTTTATTGAAGCTCTGGAAAAGGTCAAAGAAACCTTTAATAAATGCAGTGTTAACAAAATTTAGACATCATTCTCATCAATTAGTTAAACTTATCAAATAATTTGAGTTAATTACTTATATGATCTTTCAAAATTACGAAAATAATGTGAACGTTGCCTTTGGACCAAAAATGCATAATTTTGAGTGTATTTTAATCTTAATTCTTAACTGAGTTACGGAAGATCACATGATTATTGAAGTGCTCATTGTATTTATTTTTTTTGTACTTAAGCACGAGTTTGGAAGAGATGCAGTCAAAATAGGACGATTCACCGCTAAAAGAAGACGAAAAATAAATCTAGGGGTGTGCTACATCTGGTGCGTTGCGCGAAATATGGCACGCCGGAGGATATGTTGGTGTTTCAAAACAGTGAAATATAGGCCCTTGGCATGGGAATCTGACCATTGAGAAAATTACCGCTGCAAATTTTAAATTAAAATTTTCCGCAAAAAATATCAAAAAAGAAAATAAATAACAGAAAAATAAAAAATAAATTTGGTCAAAAAAATTACCAATCAATCATATTAATTTATCAAATTCAAATCCGAATTGAAACCAAATTCAAATCGAAGGCGGTTGAAGATTATTTATTCTTGTATTCTTGTATTCATACATATACTTTACTTGTATTCGTACATGTATTGTGTAACTCTATAAATTGGACATATACCCTGTATTTTTATTTAATGAAATGAAAATAAGAAAATTACATTTCTTCTGTATCTAGAAGCTTCATCCGCTTCTCTCTCTATCTCGAAGTAAATCGCCATTGTTGCTCACACTGAGCTCGCAAATTTCTCTTTGTTATCTTCCAAATTTTGTCATGGTATCAGAGCTAGACAACGACATGAAGCTCTATTCCCTTTCGATTGTTCGTTCCTCTGCTCGTAAAGTCATAAATTCATCACTGTTGCTTACTGTTGGGAATTAGGGTTCCTGTGTGGAAATCGATCAAATAATCGACTGTTCCTAGCTATTTGTCTTCATCAACAACCATTGTATCGTAGTGAATTCGAATTATAGCCGGAGGAGACGAGGTCCCAGTCGCGAACAAGACCCTAGATTCGACGAGCCCATTTTACATGCATCCATCGGAAAGCGATGGATCTATGCTAGTTCCGATAGCTTTTGATGGAACTGGCTATAGATCATGGAGAAGAGGAATCCTCATAGCACTCTCTGTGAAGAACAAATTGGGGTTCATCACCGAAAAATGTAACAAACCAGCCTCTGATTCGAGTGACCTTGACCAATGGGAGCGATGCGATGACATGGTGACCTCATGGATCTTAAATTCACTATCCAAGGATCTACCTGACAGTTTACAATACGTCAACGATGCCAAAGAGCTTTGGCAAGAACTAGAAGATAGATACGATCAGACTAATGGGGCTAAACTGTATCAGTTACAAAAAGAGATAAATGATCTGAGCCAAGGAAGCCTGGACATCACTGGATACTATACAAAAATGAAGAAACTTTGGGAAGAACTCAACAGCCTGAATATTCATGCTAAATGTACTTGCAAATGCATCTGTGGGGCAAGAGAAAACATGCTTAAGGCTGAACATGATAGAAGATTAATTCAGTTCCTGATGGGGTTAAATGAGGTGTATATTGTTGTGAGAGGGAGTATTTTGATGATGAACTCCCTCCCTACAATAGCTCGGGCCTTTTCTATTCTTATTCAAGAGGAGAAACAAAGGGAAGTTAAACCGAGTAATAGTTTTGCAATGGATTCTGCTATTTTGACGTGAGTGGATCAGGAAATAACAACTTCAGAACCAATTACAATCAACAGGGGAACAATAACAATACCTATAGTGGATACAAGGGAAACCAGTTCAATAGCAGACCTAGACCTTTTTGTGACTACTGCAAAAGGCTAGGACACACCAAAGACAAATGTTACAAACTTCATGGATTTCCACAAAGTTCCAGGTTCAATAAGGGAAAGAGAGTTGCTAGAAATGTTTTTGGACCATCAAGTGAAGCTGATGTGGTGAATGATGATAGGAATGGACCTCAGGAACAAGAACAGAGTCGACACATGCACAGTTTAAGCAATATGGCCAACTGCTCACTATTCTAGAAAACTTTCAAGGAGGAGCAGATAATTCCACAAGCAATTGCATCAATGGAGGAGCTGTGAACTTTGCAGGTATTTCAGCATGCTCCACTCATTTTGAGTCTAATAATAGTGATCATTTGTGTGATAGTTCTAGATCATATGCTGATACCTGGATTCTTGATTCTGGAGCCACAAACCACATGACACATAACAAATCAATCTTAACTAATGTTAAAACCCTAGTTTACCCATATCTAGCCACCCTACCAAATGGGTACAAGGTTAAGGTGACACTGATTGGTGATGTGATCTTGAGTCCAAAGTTCAGCCTCAAGAAAGTCCTTTTTGTTCCCAGTTTTAAATTCAACTTAATATCAGTCCACTCCTTGACAGTTCAACTTGATTGTATTGTAGTATTCACCAAATACATTTGTATTCTTCTACAGGGCCCTTCACTGAAGAGGCCACTGGAGATTGGTAAAGCCAAGACTGGTCTGTACCTACATTGTTCAAGGAATTGCAATGCTGGTTCAACTCTTCCTAATCCTTCTAGTACTTCTATTTCATGCTTTACTGATAATAAGGACAGGATAGACTCTGCAGTTATTAAGTCTAGCTTACCTTCTTCTTCTCAACTAGTTAGTACAAGTAAACTGCTTTCTGGTGTTCCTGTTACTTCCACCATGGTTACCTCACCTCATAATGATAATAAAAGTGGCTTACTTTCACATTCAGGCCATTCTGCAAACAATTCAAACAATAAAAATGAGTCTTCTTTGTCTGGTAATTGCTCTACCACTAAGCCCTTACTTGATCTTTTGTGGCATAACAGATTAGAACATGTGCCTTTTTGTTAAAATGAAAGGGATTTCCTCTATACCTGTTACTTTTGCACCCAAACAACCTTTCCTTTGTCCTATATGCCCAATGGCAAGACAAACTAGACTACCCTTTCCAGAAAGAACAACCTTGACTACCAAACCTTTTGAGCTAGTGCATATTGACTTATGGGGCCTATACCATGTTGCAACACATAATAAATACAAGTACTTCATTACTCTTGTAGATGATTACAGCAGGTCCATATGGACCCACTTGTTGAGTTGCAAGAGCAATGCTCTACAGACTATTAAAGCTTTCCTTGCCATGGTAGAACAACAATTCAATGCCAATGTTAAAACTATAAGGACAGACAATGGTCTTGAGCTTACCAGCCAAGAAGTCAATTTATTCTTACAATCAAAGGGCATTATACATCAAAGAACATGCCCATATACACCACAACAAAATGGTGTAGTAGAAAAAAAACACAAATACTCGCTAGAAACAGCCAGGGCCCTAATCCATCAGTCAAAATTACCCATGCAGTACTGGGGTGAATGCATTTTGACCTCTACCTACCTAATAAACAGACTACCTTCTTCATCACTCAAAACTAAGTGCCCATTTAAACTTCTATACCAGAAAACTCCAAGCTACTCTCACCTCAGAAGTTTTGGTTGAATATGCTTCCCTACCACTCTCAAAACACACAAGGATAAGTTTGAGCCAAGAACTACTCCCCATGTTTTTGTGGGATATCCCTTTGGGACAAAAGGTTATAAGGTACTAAATCTGACCACTAAAAAGATAAGCATTTCCAGAGATGTAGTATTCCATGAAAATGTGTTTCCATTTGTCATGTTCACTGAGTCTAATAAAGTATTTCCTTCATTTCCTCAAATGAAATCATACCTATCAGATGACTTATTTCCTCCTAGTAATATGAGTAATGTTCCACTCTCATCTAGTGACAATACTCACCATGAAGTGTCACCTGGGAACCTGCCCAGTCCTGAACCCTACATACCTTCATTGAACTCTCATAATGATAATTTCAGTTGTCCTTACTCACCCCCGAGAAGCCAGACATCAAGAACCTCTGCCCCTACTGATAGTCCAGAAGAAGTTCATCCTGATATACTTCATAGTCCAACTTCTACAACCCAGGATCAAAGAACTTCAGTTTCAAATCAGAACAGACCCTCTAGAACTTTGAAAATACCCACTTACCTTAATGATTATGAATGTATC
This sequence comes from Nicotiana glauca, assembly GCA_026770625.1. Taxonomy (NCBI): domain Eukaryota; kingdom Viridiplantae; phylum Streptophyta; class Magnoliopsida; order Solanales; family Solanaceae; genus Nicotiana; species Nicotiana glauca. The sequence continues at coordinate 239,710 of MU690462.1, forward strand.
CTTCCCAGAGTTCAGCAAAATCATCAAAATCAACCAATCTCTCCAAATGATAGCCATAGCACCCAGTATTTTTCTTTCAATACATCTGTCCCCAAACCTCTTGATGCCTCACTCATTGGAGCACCATCCAATTATCAGCATCTGATAGGAACTAGTCCATATGAATGTGAACCAAGCTCATTTGAGGAAGCTGCTGTAAAGCCTACCTGGCAAGCAGCAATGACTCAGGAGTTTCAAGCATTGCATGCAAACAAAACCTGGGACCTAGTTCCCTTTCCAATTGGAAAGAAGGCAATAGGGTGTAAATGTGTGTACAAAATCAAACATAAGGCAGATGGTATTGTAGAAAGGTTCAAGGCTAGATTAGTAGTTAAGGGGTATACACAACAAGTTGGAATATATTACACTGAAACATTCTCTCCTGTAGTAAAAATGACAACTGTTAGGGTTTTAATAGCAACAACAGTCAAGAAGGAGTGGCAGATCTTACAGCTAGATGTAAATAATGCTTTTCTCCATAGGGACCTCTATGAAGAGGTATATATGGAGATACCACCAGGCCTAGTTGTGGACTCACCAAGTTTAGTGTGTAAGTTGAACAAATCCCTATATGGACTCAAACAAGCAAGTAGACAATAGTATGAAAAATTAACTGAAGCTCTGTGTTCAAGAGGGTACACTCATTCAATGCTTGACTATTCTTTGTTCTATAAAAAGAGTGAAGGTTCAGTAGTGTTTGTAGCTGTATATGTAGATGATGTCCTAGTTACTGGGACTCATCTAAAAGAGATTGAGTCCCTGAATACTTTTCTACACAACACTTTTAAAATAAAGGACCTGGGGAGACTTCATTACTTCCTAGGACTGGAGATTCAATATACAGAAAAAGGAGTTCTGATGTCACAAAGAAAATTCACCATTGACCTTTTAAGGGAGTTTGGATGTATAGATTGTCCTTCCATGGCTTCTCCCATGGACCCCTCTATGAAATTAAAAACTAATGAACGGGCTCCACTTCCTGATCCTTCTCATTATAGGAAGTTGGTTGGGAAACTCAACTTCCTCACCAATACTAGATTGGAATTGCCAGTGTGCAACATCTCAGCCAGTTTATGCAAGTTCCCAAGGAACCCCACTTGAAGGAAACATACCATGTTCTCAGGTACTTGAAAGGTGATCCATCTTTGGGAATATTTCTCAACAATACTGCAGACTATAGAGTAAATGCATTTTGTGATTCAGACTGGGCTAGTTGTTCTCAATCCAGAAAATCAGTTAGTGAGTATCTTGTACTACTTGGTAACAACCCTATCAGCTGGAAATCCAAGAAACAGTCTACTATTTCACTGTCTTCTACAGAAGCTGAATATAGATCAGCTAGAATGGTGGTTGGTGAACTTGTGTGGCTGGGCAGACTGCTGACTGAACTTACTATTCCATTGGCCTTGCCCATTCCTATATTCTGTGATAGCCAAGCTGCCTTACACATTGCAAGAAACCCTGTATTTCATGAATGCACAAAACATATCGAAGTAGATTGTCACTTTGTGAGAGATCAACTACAGGAAAGGCTCATTTCACTTCATCATGTCTCCACCAATGACCAGTTAGCTGACATTTTGACTAAATAATTGACAGGGATCAAGCATGCTGGACTTCTTAGCAAGTTGGATGTGAAGTCCTCCCCTCCAACTTGAGGGGGGGTGTTGGAGATTATTTATTCTTGTATTCCTGTATTCATACATATACTTTACTTGTATTCATACATGTATTGTATAGCTCTATAAATAGGACATATACCCTGTATTTTTCTTTAATGAAATGAAAATAAGAAAATTTCATTTCTTCTGTATCTAGAAGCTTCATCCGCTTCTCTCTCTATCTCGAAGTAAATCGCCATTGTTGCTCACACTGAGCTCGCAAATTTCTCTTTGTTATCTTCCAAATTTTGTCAAAGGCGAAACACAAAGTCACAAACGGAGCATGGAATTCATCATTCATCCATCTTCCATCTAGTATTTATAACTTTTATGTTTAAAAATAATATTTTGAGTATTGTCATGAACTTGAGTGGCTAAGAATTTTATTTTTGTAGGGTTACGGGTTGTTATTAATTATTGTAGTTTGACGGTTGATAATATTGCTTGATTTTTTCATATTAATTTGTTTATTCAATCTTGCACTTACTATCTACGAATTTATAGTTGAACTCAAAAGTGAGAACTCTAGATTGCATATAAGATTGAATAGAGTAGGTTCTTGAATCTGAGCATCAGAGAATAGATTCGCGATTATGATAGACATATTCTAGTTGCCTTACTTGGTTATTTTTGCAGGAAATACACATTGTTAATTCTAATTCTATAGACATAATCTTAGGTTGACTTGAAGAGGTGAGCAAAATATCAAAAAAACTTTGCGAGCAAAATAAACCCTGCTAATCAACAAATTAGATAAATCAAGTGATTAAATCAATCGAAAGAACGCAATAGGAGAGACATTAATCCCATAACTCCGGAATATTCCCATCTCATTGAATTCTTTCTAAGTATTTGTTTCATCTACTTGCGATCTTATTCTATTATTTGCTTATTAGTTTTGTAGTAATTTAGTTAGTAAAAACTCAATCATCTTCCTCAAAATCTTTTGAATAAATAACTCGTATGTTGTAACTAGTTTAGTTTAGGCCGTAATTGATCGTAAATTTTCATGGTAACGATACTCTCTCATCACTTTATTACTTGTCGATCGTGTATACATGCCTATGCGTTTGGACCCAATATTTCTCCTAGTATGTGTGAGTTGTACAACTATCCATAAGGCATATATTTTTATTACTCATCTTGGATCCAATTAAAGACTAAAGAATTTTATTTTCTTTCGAATGCAGAATTAGAACTTAACTTTGAAGAAGATTAGGGTCGTGTTGATAACGTGTTAAAAAATAAAGTTCAAAGTAATTATATGAAACAATAAAATAAACAAGAGAAGTAGAGAAGAAGAGAGAACTTTCTTACTATTTCTTTCAAGTGGAGTCCAAAACCTAAATGATGAGTTTTGGGACTTCAAATACCTTTATACAGTTAAAAAAAGTTACCTTTCTAACTAAAATGCAGTACAATACTGCGTTATAGTTTAACGGAATTGTAGCCATTAAAGGAAAGCGCAATATAATACTGTATTTTCGTAAAGCATAGTATTATACTGCATTTTCCTTCTTCAATATAAAATCCCCCTTTCTTTCCCACCCACGACAGAACAGCCCCTCCTCCATTAAAATACTCCAGCAATGGTCTCCCCTCCCGATTTTAAAAAAAAAATCGAGTGGACCCCGGGCGACTAAGGATGCAACTCAGGTCAGCAGCTGCATTAAAGCACATAGGCGTGGGACTCATTGATTTTTTTTGTTTGTATTTTGTGTAAATACTATATTATGTAAATAATGCAGAATTTTATTTTAACACAATTTGAACAATAATTCTATTTTAACAATACAACACAAAAACAAAAATAGCAAACCTAACATAACATAAATTCAGTACAGCTAATTAAAACACATGACAAGGGAAACATAAAGATATAATACTACGCTCAACATGTACATGTCATTGTTTAGTCACGACCGCCTAGTATTCTCTGCTCCAACCACCTGAGTTGGTATTCCAGCTTCTTTTTTTCTTCTTCCACCTCTTTGAGTTTTGCCTTCAACTCCGCAACTTCTTGTTTGGATTGTCGCTCTCTTTCCCACTGCTTCAAACACAAACTATGAAGAGAATACAACTTGTCTTTGTAGTATACGTGCTCACAGGGTTCATCAATCCACACCTCAAAATTGCAAACAGGTTCGTCGGATTACCTATAAAACTTGTTCATACACGCCCAGTAGCGGCGTCCAGCTTCTTCACAACAATCATGGATCATGCATTTTTGGCCGCACTCGTACCTTGGGACATAAAGGGGTTGTTGAGACATTTGTTAACATGTAAAGAGAAACCTTGATTTTATAGAAATATTTGTTGTTGGTTATTGTTAAGCGCAGAAAATAACTAGAATGCGGCCGTTATTTATAGGCAAGATTTCACACAAAATGTAATATTATACCGCGCTATAAATATTATATATTTCTGAAATGAAACATCTTTTGCGCAGCCAGTTCAGCTTTATAGACCGACAAGACAATACACAAAACGTAGTATTGTACCGTGCTATACATATTATAATTTTCTGAAATAAAACAACTTTTGTGTAGTCGGTTTAGCTTTTTTCAGACCGACAAGAGAACACACAAAACGTATTATTGTACTTCGCTATATATATTAAATTTTTCTAAAATAAAATAACTTTTGCGCAGTCGGTTCAGCTTTTTCAGACCGACAAGGCAACACACAAAATGTAGTATTGTACCGCGTTATGCATATTAAATTTTTATGAAACGGAATAGCTTTTGCGCAGTCGGTTCAGCTTTTTTCAGACCGACAAGACAACACACAAAATGTAGTATTGTACCGCGCTATACATATTAATTTTTTCCTATTGGTTATTATCTTTTATTTTCATGTATGTTGCTTTAGTTATTTTCTTCGATTCCTTTTTTAAGACATCGGCCATTTTAAGAAGCAAATTTTCAATAAGGATAATAAAGGATGTCTTGATTTATAGGATTTTTTTAAAATTTTCATGTATGTTGCTTTAGTTATAGTAGTTGTGCTTTTATCTCTTCGAATATTATGTTATGAAATTTCAATATTCAGATTGGTCTTCTTTACTAACATCAATAAGTTAAATGTTGGAACTATCATATCATCATCCCAATTCAAAAGGTCATGTTAAAAAATAAGATGCAACAAGATTGTGGAACATAATTTTATTTTATAGATATTGCAACATACATAAGTACAGACACTTATTACAAAAAATATTACGAAAACAAAACACTAGGTGTATCCTTGATAGTTGGGTACATTCGACCAACTTGCATCAGGAGCTGGATTACCACCGCCACCCACACCAGCTGAAGGATATTTACGATGATCGTGTCATGTTTGAGAGCATATGCTACATTTACGCGCATAAATGGTATCACCAACATCCATTTGGTTCCGTATACGCATTCTCTTTTGCACTTGCAGCTTGCGCAAATAGTCCTTGTTACACACCATTTTAAATGGTTCAGGCACCAATAATGCTCAACATCCAATGGCTGCAACTGTCCACTATATGTGTCTACGTATGCAGCAATACTGTATTGCATATCAACATAGTTGGTTGCCCCTAAACTAACTTGTTGAAAGCACTTCAAGGCATGTGCGCACGACATGTGGTAGATGGTCCATTTCCCACATGAACACAACCTGCTGACTTAATTTACCATCTGTAGATTATTCCCATGTGTCCACGGATAGCGGTGCGAACTTAAAAAATACCCCGATCGTGATCGTATTGTACAAATAAATGCCAATGTGCTCGCCTCCTGTACTTCTCGAATCTTCTCATCGGTATTAACATAAATTGAACACCCCTGTCCATCAATACAGATGCAACTCTATGCCTTTTAATAAACATCTCCACAATCTGTTTGAATGTCATCCGGACCATGGCAATGACAGGCAATCTATGTGCAGACTTCAATAAGCCGTTGAATGACTCCAACACATTTGTAGTCAGGGCTCCCCATCTCTGCCACCATCAGCATGCAATGTCCACATATGAAGCTCATGTCCCATCAGCCAAGTATAGGCTCATGGATCTAACTACCGGATCGCTTTTATGCGCCTCATAAATTTGCACTGCTGGTGCTCAGTTGCAGCTATCCACATTAAATCATGTAAGGCCTTGTCATGATATTTTTTCTGAAAATTGGCCTTCAGGTGCCTCACACAGTAATGGTGGTATACACAGGGTTCCTGCCATTCAGACAAATGCCGTATAGAACTTAAAGTACCATCATGCCGATCAGATATTAAACAAATACCTGAACGCAGTTTGACAACGTGCTGCTTTAAGTGGTTCAAAAAAAGCGTCCACATATTTTCGCTTTTATTGGCACAAATGGAAAAAGCTAGTAGAAATATCTGTCTATTGGCATCTACTGCAACTGCAATCAAAAGGTTAATATCATGCTTTCCATAGACATGAGTACCGTCTATGGAATTACAGGACGGCAATGCATAAAACCATCAATTGCTAGTTTAAATAACCAGAACACATAGTTGAAAATATATTCGGGGTATGTCCGGACTCCGCTCGCGCCTCCATTCAACAACATTCCCGGGATTAAAGTATTGCAGTGCGGCCATGTACCTGGGTAGAGATGAAAATAACTTAGTCACCATAAATAATTTCAAAGGCACGTTTGCACCCGAGATATGCCTTTCTTTTGGTTATAGTACACCCACACTCCTGGTGGACGGCTATAATGCACTCTTTAATCTTGAACCTAATGGACACTTCCAAGTATGAAATCAAGACAAGAGAAATCAAGTCTACATCCAGGTTGAAATGATTCTCATTGAATGTATCAATTTCACACTTGTGGGTGCTAATATATTTACCCACTTTCCACAATCCTGATTTCTTTTTGCTGGCACGCAATATCTAGTGATAACCCATAAAGTCTCTATGGTATATAACCTTGTATACCCCCGTAGTTAACTCCCTTGCCATCATCTCACGTCACTCTCTTACATTGTAGATTTTACAGCCCTGATTAAGCGAGCTTTATCGTAGAAATACATGCCCTTTGCGAGCACCGTTGGTCTAGACTCATCCCACATTACTGACCGAAATTCGTCAGCATCCCTTGTGAAGTCATCCACGTCCGGCATACATGGCAAATTATCAAGGTAGAGAATATTACGCTCATGAAACGACACGTGAGACTCGTACACTCTTGGTCTAACATAAGGTGGAGGAGCATGCTCCCTCGTCAGCTCAGATTCAACATACACTTCCTCGTCATCATCACCCTCATCAGGGAAGGGTGTGTCATCTCTAGACTCATCGGCATTGTTGTCATAATCACTATCATCTTTCTGATTCTACTCATCTGCCAAATCACGAGTCAATACATCGTCTATGGGCAACTGTGTAAGGTTAGGAACATCAAGTTGCTCGTTTTCACTGCACAAAAAGAACAAAATGATAAGCTACTCAACTAGATAAATACTTTGCAGATATCTATATCACTTAACTTACAAGTCGTACTGTGTTGACGTTCCATGATGGACATTTTCTTGTTGGTGATGGCTCCTGGTCCAACACGCCATAACTACGCATATTCCAACTAGGAGAGGGGTCATAACTTGTAAAATTCATGTCCAGACAGTACTCCCTATGAAAAATATAAGTGTTAATACAAATCCAATTCAAACATAAAATAAACGTCACTAAAGCGTAGTAAACAGTCGTCTTGTGGATTATATAAAGTCGAAAAATTATTTCCTCACTCAAGCTCTTTCATCAGGAATCTTTCCAGCAAAAACTGCTCCAGAATAACCACCAGATGACTAAGGGTTATCCCTACTATGCATACCCTCATTATTGGGAACGCCTTCAACCTTGACGTACATTTCCAACAATTTTATTATAATAAATTCCCTGCATTCATCCGGAATCCGCAAAAAATCTCTAAGAGTTTCATCATCTTCGATGTTAAACTCAGAATAATAAGCAACCCCCTGCGAAGTCACAGAATACGGAAATCTACCGGTTACTTTAAGGTTAACCAAACGTTTCCTCACACTCATTTTCTTATGTAACAACGATATATTCTCCATTATAACCTCACTCCTCCCCCTCCCCCCCTCCAAATATAATGAAACCCTTATTTTTGGCTCTTCAGATATTATAAAAAAATGCTTGATAACAAGAAGATAAGTATGAACGAAAGTTTGAAGGAAAGTTTTGAATGGATTTTCATAAAATCCTAACGCCTTTAAATAAGGCAAGTCCTAGCTCGGGATGCAAATTTTTTTTTTTTGTAAAATACAGTATAATACCGCGCTTTATGTATTTAAATTATTGTTATGTCAGTTATCCGCAGAACACTCATTGGTGGACCCAAAAAGAAAGTAAAATGCAGTATAATACTGCGCTTTACTGAAACACAGTATTATACTGCATTTTACATAAAAATAATGAATGATTTAGTAAAACGCAGTATTGTACTGCGCTTTACTTTAACGACTAAAATTTTGTTAACGTAAAGCGCAGTATAATACTGTGTTTTAGGTACAAATATAAAAAAAATTATAGCTGTAAAAATATAATTAGAGTCCAAAAACTTGCCATTTTATATTTCATGCCTCTATATATGCTATTCCATAGAGGCTTACAAAAAAGTTTTCTTTAAACAATGAATTACCAATTAAGATCATGAGGGAAATTCATGAGAAAATCATGAGGGCGTGAGAATTACAATCATAATAGAAAAGAATAGTAGGGATTAATTACTAAAGAAGAATAGCGGAGTAGTGGATATTCGGTAAATACTATAATTTACAATAAGAAAACATATATTAATTATGCAATAAAATAGCTGCACATTGATCTTTAATAGTCTTGACTCTTGCCGGTCAGATGAACACATTTAAAAAAATAAATACTAGTACTAGTTCCAGAACCTAAATATTATTTTTTTGGACTCAAAGTACAATAATAAGGGTATAAAAAATACCTTTCTATAACTAGCGTCCAAATACAAGACGATATACATTAACGGTAACTTTTGCCATTAAGGTATAGCGTCTTGTATTTGGACGCTATAAAGCTTGACAATTTGACTGACATATATAGTGTTTTGAATTTATACACTATACATATAGCGTCCAAAAATTGCTATACCCTGATTATGGACCCACCAATAAGTTAACTGACATAATAATAATTTATATATGTATAGTGTATATTTAAAGAACGCTATACGTCAAAAAAATTCCATATCCCGAGCTAGCCATTTCCTATATAAAGTGGTTAGAATTTTAGGAAAATTCGTTCACAAAAAATTCTAACTCCCATTTAATTTTTTCTTGTTGTTAAATTCTTAAGCATTTTTTTGTAATGTCTGAAGAGCGTATAGTAAGAGTTTCGTTATATTGGGGGGGGGGGGG